>APFE030246573.1:0-30867 GCA_000404065.3 Pinus taeda
GCTCATAGAGTTGTATTGCATAGTCAACCATTTAGAGGATGTAATATTATTTCCAATTTGTATATTTTTTAGTTGGAGCTCCTTCCAAAATAATTTGGGATTATTTTTCCCAAGGAAGATTAGTTCTTCCCTCCTTGAAACCATGAAATCGGCCTTTTTCTTGCTTAATAACTGCTTTTAAGCTTTGAGCTTTTTGTTTTCCTTGTTTGACTCTTTCCACATTCTCCTTTCCTTTTTGCATTCCTCGTCAAACCAAGAATTAACCGGAAAGCAATTTGTTTCATACTTCTTAATTTTTTCTCTTTTGCACTTTGCAAGTGCACATTGAATTAAATGTGTTAATTCATGACTATGAAGGTTATGAATTGTAATTTTCTCCTTCTTGAAGAGCCTCTATAGCATCATTTTGAAGGTATTACAATTTTCTGGGGTCAAAAGAATTCTTCCCTGTGGGATATTTTGTTGGAAATGCTGATTTTTTTACTCTAATTGTTTCTTTCTAATCCAAGAGAAACATAAATAAATTGGCTTGTGATCTGATTTCAAGTCCCACAGCTAATCTCCAATCAAAACTTCCTCCATTTTCTCACACAAACCATTCGAGAAAATTACATAATCTACCACACTTGCTCCATTGTAAGTATTGCAAGTGAAATTACCGGACTTTGCCCATCTAGTCAAGCCATTACAAATGACTAAATCAAAGGCTTCACATAGAGTAAGCAGTTGTTCACCAAAGATATTGCAGCACTTGTCCTCTGAAATTCTTTCCCACTGATGATTACCTTCTTTTGTAAGCCAAATAGGGTCACAATCATCTTTACAACAAAGAATGCTAGCTTGCTTACTTGCAGTCCTAGCATTGAAATCACCCATTATAAGAACTTCACCTAGTTGTGAATATGTTGCAATATCCATTTTTAAGGTTGCAAATGGATCTTTGTGGTCAAGCCCTCTACTTTTGTAGATTTTTGAAACCTGCGGTGAAAAATAGCATGTTGCAATTCTGATGTGGTTCCCATTTTCTGATATTTTAAACCAAATGAATTGCTTATTTGAGTCTTCTTTTTATAACTAAATGAGACGACCTTATTTTTCCCTTACTAAAACCATGATACCCCTGTGCCCTTTGCCATTCCCTATTGCCTTGTTCCACACTACCATATTCCAGTATCCTTCAAACATAGGTGTCTTGCACCCTTCATTCTCATGTGTTTCTATGAGGCAAATTATATATTTAGCTTCCACAATAGGCCCTAACCCAGGTCCTCGTCTCCATGGGTAACCTCTGTAGTTCCAACAAACTAATCTTAAGGAAACATGGGTATGAATTGATTGCTATTTATTTTGACATGCAAGACTCGCATTTGAGTCCTTGTCCACATTTTCCCATACTAACCTTGCTTTCTAATTTCTTGGTGAAGAGTTTGTTGCCTCTTCTTTATTACCATCTTGTTGCTATGTTTTGGAAGGAGGTCCAAATCATGCTATCACAACTTTGCCTTTATAAATCCATGCTCTCTTTCCTTCGTCTCTTTTTTTCCTAACCTTTAAAACTCCCTCCCTTATTTCCTCCTGTTGTTTTATAGTTAAATCTTCTTCTAGGAAAAAACGAGAACCCCTCAAGAGATGTTTCTTGCTTAGAATGATATATTTATCATGCAAGCTAGGCATAATGAATTTTATGGGCCTGGCTCTCTCCTTGTTAAAATTACCCACCCTCCATGCTTGGCATACTTGTCTTTTCCATAACAACTTGTCTTTCAAGAAGTCTCTTGCAAGGTCAAGAGTACATTCATTTTTCCCATAGTCTTTCACCCCTTTAATAATTATGTTTGCTGCCCTATTTTTTATTTCCTTGCCTTCACTATCTTGCATGTTGTCAAACTGAATATTTGTTTCTCCTTCCTTATTAGTAGAATTGCTAATAACTCGAGCCCAGGTTTTGGAAACTTTGTTGAAATCTCCTTCATTTTTTCTCTTGCGTTCTCTTCATGGTTGTTTATTTGGGAAATCATTTTTCCCTTTATCCTGGGATGATTTCACATTCACCAACTCTGTACTTTCCACAATAGATTTATTTATGTTTTGCACATCCACCTTCATGCATTGTCATTCTGCCTTCCCTATCAGGAGAGCTTCTTGTAGCAATGCCACTTGTTCTTTTAAAACTTTATTGCTTTCTGCTAAAGGCTTGTTCTCAACTGTTATTGTATGAATTGTATCATCTCTTTCCTACCCTTTAGCTTCTAAAACCTCCAACCTTTGTTTTGGATTTAACAATTCTTTCACATAAAGATCGGATGACTAGGTGAGAGGTGTGGATGTGGGACTATATAAGGTAGAATCACCAATAACGTTTCCTCTGGAATTCTTGTTGCCACGTGCTTGTAGAGGAGACTTGTTTGAGTGCTTTTTGTTAACGGCTCGAGTAATTTTCTTTTTAGACCATTTCTTCCTTGTTTTCTCCCATTTTAGATGGGTTATTCTTCATTTTAAAATGCCCCGATATTGTTTGGCATTGACCCAAATTGACGCAGGCTCACCCTGCGATACCCAGGACCTTCAATAATAATGCATATCAATCATGCTACTCAGCTTTTGCCTAAATCAAAAACACCAATTCCTGGTACATTACTTTTCATAACAACCATTTATTAAGCGTCAAATTTTCAAACAACTCAAATGTTCCCACAATCGATATTCCATATCTCATTAGTCCCTCAATTCCATTCTACCACCACAAATTCACATGTCTTTTAATATTGAGTACAATCATAAGCCAACAAAAGAAATATGCTCTTGTTCCTTTTTAACAATCTTAACATTATTTACTCAATCAACCAATAGCAATTATAATACCATCCATCTTACTCAAAGGACATCAGTCCACACAGATCACTGGATTAACTCCAGGAGCGCTTTACACAAATTCATGATGCGCCCTCATTCCATTAGTTTTGATATTGGTTCATTAAATCAATACATTCACAATCCAGCTCAGCATATGTCAGCAACGCACTTACCTTTCTCATCGCCCTTCAACGCTTTGGCTTCCCTTTACCAATTGCACAAATGTCAAGGGTTGTTTCTGTGCGCCTTTCCCTTACAGCGTACCCAGCGGTCTCAATTCAATTTCAATATTTACAGTTGATTTTACCAAACAATTCAATTTGTCTCCATACAATCTTAACATATTTACTTAATTCAAAGACCTGTTCATACCTGTACACGTTGTCTCATACCTGTACACACAGTCTCATAACATGTTAAGTTTTAGACATTAATTTTCGACCTTCAATCTCATCCAATGCAAGTCTCGCTGGTAATACTATGTTGCTGACATCCATACAATTATTATTTACACCCTTGAATTCAAATAAGATCATGGCACCAGCGCCCAAATATGCCTTTAAATTGATTCTCTTTATTCAATTCTCATTCAATCAAAACACAACTTCCAACCAAACAATCGAACCTTTCGACTTATGGAAATAGCAATTTATATAAACTGAGAGTTGGCTAGAATCGAATGTCGATATCGCATACCTGTTTCTCATCAACGATTCTCAAACTGTAGCGATCTGCAAACACTACTTTGAACATATTAGAGCTCCAATCTGGCTTATTACACAACTCCATAAAGAAAGAAAGAAGAGGGAGGTTATCGACAATGGAAAGTGTGCAGAGTGCCCTTGCGCTCAGTGGTATTGAAAAGCTCATCACCAATGGAATGAAACATCTCCAAGTGCAGGATAAATATATTCAGATTACATAAGAATTCAACCCAGATTTGTTTCTGCTGAATTGAACCCAAACCTGCGCTGTCAATATATGTTAAATCACCATCTCTTTTGAATGCTAGCTCTGTCAATATATGTTAAACTCGACTTCAGTCGACTATAATACTAATAGTCTGCAGGTAATCGACCCAAACAGAAACTTCAAGGCAAGATTCTATTTCAATGCATTAACCAAATAGCAATTTCTGCTATTGAACGCACTTAGACTGACATAATTTTACCATAGAGTTTCACACAATCTGCAGATTCAAAATACTCCTTTTATGCAGAGTGTTAACGCCTTTCATGCATAACGATTTTCCGAATTACTGGTACTCTTCTCTTTAAAATTCAATCAAACTATAGGTCGATATTCATAGATGTGGATTTAACATTTCCATATTAAATTTAACTCTTCCAACTTACATTTACAAATTCTTTCATGTTGGCGCTATATTCAATCGACAGATACATTCATCCATACATATACTTCCATCAATAATTTATATACAAATCTGAAACATTGTTTTTATATAAACAAAATGAGGCTACTTACAAATTTATCTTTGGCCTGATATCCAATACTCATGGCCCTTTACAAATACTGGAGGCTTATAGCCTTGCTGTTCAAGCCTACCCTCTATCTCCTCACCTCTCACAATCTCAATCCTATTTATACAATTTTAAAAGTAATCTAATTTAATGCTTTATCCCTTCAGTTCCTCAACAAACTCTTAAATCTCTCAACATCCCTAAAAGATAGTTTATCATCCCTAAAACTTAGAAACCAATTCCAACTTAGGCTCCCTCATTAATTCTAAATAATCTAGAAACTAATTTCTCTCACATTTACAATTTCTCACAAATAATTAATTAATCACTCAAAATAATATTAATATTTACATGAAATTTTAATATTTCTTCAAAACATGAAATCCCCTAGCTTAGGTAAAATACAAGATGTTTTTCGGAGATGATGCTCATGCATCACAAACCCACTTCCCAGCTTTGGCGAATGAGGCAATTTTCACTTGCCGTAAATCATTTGTCCCCACATGTTCTGAAATTTCTTGTTCCTTTGTCATGTTTGAATGCATTTGCTGCTCCTTGCTCATTGCTCGATACTTCTACTGCATAAAATCTCCCTACTCTCACACTGCTCACTGTTCACTACTCGCTGCTCTCACTGCTGACCACACTACTCACACTGCGCTTCTCATACTTCTCACACTGTTGACCACACTGCTCACACTGATCTGCTCATAAATGCCTTGAAAATTTCAACTGCATTTTTTCACTTCTGTGCCAGCTTCTCCCTTCGAAACCGAAATCATCAAAGTTGAAGTCGATCTGTTAATGGACAGATCAGTCAACCATTTTTTTCCAAGTAGATTATTTATATATTTTGCTACTTTCATATATGATAATGTAGAGAAAGTTATAAGCATTTACACATAAAATTATGTTTTAAAAGAAACTAATTAATCACTCAAAATAATATTAATATTTACATGAAATTTTAATATTTCTTCAAAACATGAAATCCCCTAGCTTAGGTAAAATACAAGATGTTTTTCGGAGATGATGCTCATGCATCACAAACCCACTTCCCAGCTTTGGCGAATGAGGCAATTTTCACTTGCTGTAAATCATTTGTCCCCACATGTTCTGAAATTTCTTGTTCGTTTGTCATGTTTGAATGCATTTGCTGCTCCTTGCTCATTGCTCGATACTTCTACTGCATAAAATCTCCCTACTCTCACACTGCTCACTGTTCACTACTCGCTGCTCTCACTGCTGACCACACTACTCACACTGCGCTTCTCATACTACTCACACTGTTGACCACACTGCTCACACTGATCTGCTCATAAATGCCTTGAAAATTTCAACTGCATTTTTTCACTTCTGTGCCAGCTTCTCCCTTCGAAACCGAAATCATCAAAGTTGAAGTCGATCTGTTAGTGGACAGATCAGTCAACCATTTTTTTCCAAGTAGATTATTTATATATTTTGCTACTTTCATATATGATAATGTAGAGAAAGTTATAAGCATTTACACATAAAATTATGTTTTAAAAGAAACTAATTAATCACTCAAAATAATATTAATATTTACATGAAATTTTAATATTTCTTCAAAACATGAAATCCCCTAGCTTAGGTAAAATACAAGATGTTTTTCGGAGATGATGCTCATGCATCACAAACCCACTTCCCAGCTTTGGCGAATGAGGCAATTTTCACTTGCCGTAAATCATTTGTCCCCACATGTTCTGAAATTTCTTGTTCCTTTGTCATGTTTGAATGCATTTGCTGCTCCTTGCTCATTGCTCAATACTTCTACTGCATAAAATCTCCCTACTCTCACACTGCTCACTGTTCACTACTCGCTGCTCTCACTGTTGACCACACTACTGACACTGCGCTTCTCATACTACTCACACTGTTGACCACACTGCTCACACTGATCTGCTCATAAATGCCTTGAAAATTTCAACTGCATTTTTTCATTTCTGTGCCAGCTTCTCCCTTCGAAACCGAAATCATCAAAGTTGAAGTCGATCTGTTAATGGACAGATCAGTCAACCATTTTTTTCCAAGTAGATTATTTATATATTTTGCTACTTTCATATATGATAATGTAGAGAAAGTTATAAGCATTTACACATAAAATTATGTTTTAAAAGAAACTATGATTTAATGAGAAATAAAATTATTTTGTTTAGTTTTGTTTTTTAGGGTGTCCTTGACATATTGTAACCCTTGCGTTAAGAAACTCTAATCCAAGGATATTTAAATTGTCAAAATTATTGAGGATTTGAATTTGCTTCACACACACCAACCTTTAACATAGTGGATTGAATTTTTGGTGTCTCTTCCTCACTACTGTCACTTTCAAACCTTGGGAGCATTACACAATGAAGCCCTCAAAATGCCATCAAACTAATGAGACTTGAAAATTCATTGAAAAACTATAGAAAAGTAAAACAATTGATTTAAATTGAGATCCTACTAGATTAAGATTATATGATCAGTAATTAATAAATTTACGATTAAATGTAAATAATATGTATTAAAAGTTTCAACCACTATACACACACACACACACACACACACACATGAATAGTATAACTAATAGACAAAATGATCCTTTTTAGGGCATTTTTCTGGTTAATTTTAACAAAATTCAAGTGCCCCATAGCTTTTAATGGGGATGAATCCATTTATGCATTCAAAAATGTATTTTAAACAATAAAAAATCACAATCTCACTTGAAATTATGAAAAATGACATTTTGTTTATAAGTTAGACTATGCATGTGTGTGTGTGTGTGCACGCGATATATATCTAATAGATGAAATGGTCAATTGGATTGGAATCAAACAATACAATTTTGAGAAATGCTATGATTTCTTGTAGTATGAAATGCACTTTTGATGCATAAATGGATTCAAAACCCTAAAAAATCCATGAGGCACTAGAAATTTGTAGGTTAAAGAACTTAATCTTATGATCGTTAAAATTATGATGAGAAAAAGTGTTTATAGAACGGTCGTTTATTATATTAGTTAGACCCCCCCCATCCCCCCCACACACATGTGTGTGTGTGTGTTAGTAGCTGTTATAAATTTATCATAGGAGAAAGAAACTATAAATAGTTACTCAAAAGTGATGATATCATGTTAACATCACTGAGGGCATTACTACCATATTATTTTTCCTAATTATTCAAATTTTTTAATTAAGATTGAAAATATATTTCTTTAGCTTAGTCTAACTAATAGAAAATATGACCCTTTTTGTTGGCATTTTTCTTTGTCAATATTTCCAAAATCCTACAAATATTTTTAATAATCATAACTTTAAGCTATTTAATTTACAAAATTTCAAGTGGCTTGAGTCTCAAGTACCAATAAGAAATAGTAAATCAAGAAACAATGTGTCTTGGAGAAAAAACAATTGACTTTCTTGCTACTTTGGACAATGGACTCAAGGCGTCTTTTGATGGCCTGGAGCCTGTGGATACATGAGATATCCACTTCTAGCCAACCATTCAGAATTTTGTTAGAAGGCTTTTCCATGTTGGATCAAGTTCATTTCAAGGTTCTTAACAATTATAGTCCTTACCAAAATCATTCATTTTTCTAGGAACAAGCCAAAGGATCAATTTTGTTATCAAATCCTTTATGTATTATGGGAGGAGACATGAAATTTTTCATTTGAGGTCGAGAACATTATGGAGTTCATTCTATATTGAATCCATTGGCCCAATATTTTTTTACAATAATGGAATAATTAGGGTGAGTCAACATTAAACCACTGTTGATATGCCCAATGTGGTATAATAAGAGAGAAGGATTTAAAGGAATCACAAAAATTCTGGATTATTTTCTGGTGGTAAAACACTTATTGGAAATAGTGAGGCACTGCAAAAGTTGGATAGATGAATTTTCCAAAGGTTTTTAAAATCATGCCCCCATTTTCCTACAACTCGGGAAGAAAGAAAAAAGGTAAAAGGCATCATACAAATTTAATTCTCATTAAAGTAAAGAAATTTATTTCTCCAATTTGGTTAATCTGGTTGGGTGTCAAATGATTCTTTAAGTGTAGAATCCATGATTGAACACTTCATTTTTAACCTAAAGAAGTTGAAATGAGAGGTCATCATATGGGATTAGCCTCATCAGGAAAGAGAAAGGGATGATATCAAGGAGTTGGTGGTTAGAATCGTCCAAATTTATAGAACTTTACCATTTAAAATACTTTTGGAGGAGGAACTTGAAAAAGTTTGAACTCTAGGAGGTAAGAAAAAATCACTTATGGATGAGGAGAAAACAATTTCCCAACTATGCAATTGATTTATCTAGCTTGAACAAGGGGACAATAATGCCAAGTTTTTCCATATGTTCACGGAGAACTGGAGGGTAAACAACATCATATGTGAGATGACTAGTGAAGATGACACTCTCATTTCTTCAATAGCAAGTTTGAATAATTTGACTCTCATTTTTTTTCCAAAATTTATTGCAGGAGCCAGAACTTCCTAGGATTGAAGCATAGTTGAAGGTCATTAGAACTTCCCCTGGAATGTTTGATAATCAATTTATTTAGTTTTATGATGAATCCAATTACATATAAGTAAGATCGTATATTTCTTAAAAAGTCCAAGGAAAAGGGCGTTAGACCTGATGGTTGGAGAACAAAATTTTATTTATATTTCTTTGACCTCCTAGCTCAAGATCTAGTTAGTATCATGGAAGATATTAGAGTAGAAGGAAGAATATTGGTGGAATTCAATGTCACTTTCATAGAATTAATTCTAAATAATACCAATCCACAATATTTCATGGAATTCTTCTCTATATCTTTATGTAATTTCATATACAAGTTCAATTCAATAATTCTAGCTAATTGTTTGAAGGAACAATTGTGAAATGGTATTTATAAAGAATATTTTGAATTCTTGAAAAATAGGTAGATCCTTTATGCCATTAGATGAGCATAGGAAGGACAACATAGTATGAAATTCAAGAAGCTCCTAAGCTTAGTGTTGAAATTGGATCTCATTAAAGCTTACAATAGAGTTAATAAAATCTTCCCTAAATAGACTTACTACAAATTGGTCTACCTCTTGATATTTATAACTTGATATGGGATGTGTCGCTTCGAAAAACTTTGTGATCTAGTCAATGGCATGCCAACTTTGTTTTTTAAATATTCTAAAGGAATTTGACATGGATGTCCACTTAACCTTTTTTGTTCCTACCAGTGGCACAAGGCCTAAGTATTCTTCTTGGCTAAGCAACAATGAAAAGGAGAATTAAAGGTATACAAGTATCCACACTAGTCAAACTATACAATTGTTACTTTTTTATGACATTCTCTTATTTGGACATGGCTTGATTAAAGAATGGATAAGTATTTAGAACATAATTTTGTTGTATTGTGAAGCTACAGTCATGGAAGTTAGTCCTTCCAATTCAATTATGTTAACTAATGGAGTTCTTGAAATTATAATTTTAAATCTAAAAAAAAATATTCCTTTCAAATTTTTTCCTTTATATGAGGGAATAAAGTATCTTAGTTATCATTTAAAGGCTAATAGTTACTGTGTTGTAGATTGACTTTGGATGGTAAAGAAAGTGGAAGGTCGAATCAATCACTAGTGAAATAAATCACTCTCTTTGGGAGGTCAATTGATCCTAGTAAAATCACTTTCGGAAGCAATCCTAGCCTATTGGTTGGCCCTAGATAGTGCACCAAGGAAAATTCTAAACATAATTAAAAGTTTATGTTTTCATTTTATTTGGAAAGAAAAAAACAAAAATGGATGCATTTAGCAAGATGAAAACTTAATGTTAGCCCAAAGAATTTGGGAGGAAGGGGGCTCAAAAACATTTTGACTTTTGAAAAGGTTCTAGCTATCAAAAGTCTTTGGAAGAGTATGTTTTATGCTATACTATGGGAAACCACGATGCAAAATTGATATTGGAAGAATAAAAAAGTCAAAGAATGTGTTTGATTAGAGGCGAAATCATGGTAGGGAGGGTTAAATATTTGGAATGCATTGGTTTCAGTGTTTCACATAATTAATAAAGGTCTTCTTTGGAAGGTAGGATATGGAAACAAAATATACTTAAGAAAGGATCCATGGATAAGAGGTGATGGCCTGAAAAAAATATCCCTAAATCTAGTAGTGTCATTAAAGTACAAAGGCATTTCTTTAATTTTTGAAGAATTTGATCACAGTATTAGTGAGATGTCCATGAGACCTTGGAAATTAGTTAATTATCTGAGAATTTCAAAAAATATAGCATGGGAATGTATATAAATTTTCTTATCATTTGCACATAATTGCATTAGACTGAGCAGAGACCTAGAAAATCTCATGTGGAAAATGAATAAAGAATTCAATTTTAAACAAAAGATCACACTCAAAGTGGAGGGTGAATCAATGTAGTGGCAAACTTATCATTTCAAAATATTTCATCAAAAATTTTCATCATAACAACGAATAAAGCCATTCATAAAGGATTAATCAACACAAGAGGAAAAAAGCTTTTACGTGGAAACCCTTACTCGAGAAAACCAAAAATTATTTTTGTCTTCTTCTTAAATTCATTTACATAAATCTACAGGTGTTGACTTGTTCGAATCATTGACCCCCAAGATATGCAAGAAAATACATAGAATAGGCTACAACCTTATTGAGTCACCAAACTTGAAAGTGTGCAAGCACTCTCTTGCAATAGGCTACAACCTGATTAGGGCACCAACATCATAAATGTGCAAGAACCCACTTGCAATAGGATAAAACCCAATTGAGTAACCAACCTCACAAATTTGTAAGGACCCACTTTCAATAGGCTACAACATTGAGGCACCAACCTTAATGGAAGAACCCACTTTCATCTTCAACCTGGTGTGGACCATTTTTCACAATATTTCATGCTAGATCCACATGCTCTTCAATATAGATCTTCAAAATTGATAAGGATACTTTTGTCACAATATTGTCATACCCTTCTCATAACTTACTCATAACCTACTCTGCCCATCACTAATATGTTCATCAATCTGCTACCATGAAACATTGTCCTAATCCTAATTTGGTCATGCATACAACACATGTTACAACCTATTCATAAACCTTGGAGCACTCAAAAGCACATAATAGTGATCTTAAACATAAAAAATGCATCATCAAAACTCTTCATGATCCTTCGATTGATGAGTCACAATGCTTCTTCAAGAATTCAATTTTGATTCATGGTAACTTCAAAAACCATATAATAACAAAAATTAAATTAAATGTTCTACAAAATGACATAATCTGGGTGTGGTTTACAAATAGGCCCTTTACATGCTCAACAAATTGATACCTTAATGGTTCTACAAAATGAATCAAACTTGCATGCAATTATCCTTTCCAAAAATCAAATCGAGTATGGCAAGACTCTAAGTCATAACCTCTGTTAGTAAACATAGCCACATAACCAACTAATTGAAGCACCAAGTCATAATATACTAAGGCTTGAAAGTGTTTTATACTAGTGTTTCGCTTGTATTACGTGCTTGAACCATAGGCGAACCAAAATCAAACCAAGTATATTATATTGTGTCTAGCGTCACCAAGCCATGACTTACAATATAACTTGTGACGATACCCTTCAATCTTAAATAACATAACACTGTGGTGATCCCAGAAGTTTAAACAATATAGCGTTGCAATGATCTCCCTCTAAACCATGAGCTTAAACAATATAACTTTGTGTCAAGCCTCACTAGCTTAAACAATATAAAATTGTGGCAAGGTCCCTTTGAGTCGTGAGATTTAACAATATAACACTGTATTGAGCCTCACTAACTTAAACAATATAATTCTATAATGATCTCCCTCCATGTTATAGGATTAAACAATATAACACTACAATGAGCTTCCTTTAGGCTGTGGGCTTTAAAAAATATAATATTATGGAAAGCTCCCTCCAGGCTACATGCTTAAACAATATAACACTACAATGAGCCCCCTCCAATTCACAACCTTTAACATGACTACAATGAGGTCCCTCTAAGTTGTACAATATAACTCAATGTTGAGCATCGTTGTGGCTTGTGCGAACCAATAAAAAAAAATAGAAGGAAATTACCAAGTGAGCTTATACAATATAACATTGCAATGAGCCTCCCTACGAACTTGAACCAACAACCTCCACTACCAAACAATCCATGCATAGTCACATAACCACAAAGCCACATCAATCCAATTGGTTTTCCATTCCATTGTGACTTACTTGTGATCGTTTCTTTGGGTGAACCATCTACTATTTTGTTGTAAGTAGAGCTTAAATTCCTTACCTAACCACAAGACTTGGCCACGTGACCCTGGTCTTAGGGGTCACTGGGTGCCCACATGCTAAAAATAACATGACGTCATCATGCCATGCGGCACCATGTGATTAAGCCACATGTCACTTGTATTCATGCCTATTCACCAACCACAAGTGCATTGTTGGCATACCACGTGATAGGATGCCACATCATCATCATTGTGCCACATCATCTTTCAGTGCCATGTGAACCAGTAACAACTCACCATGTTTCCTTATATTTCCACTTGGATCTAACACTTGTATACCCATGAGATGTTTGCTACATCCCAACATCTCACAGCTTCGATAGGGGAGGTTAAATGTCATGAATCTCTACATACCCTCCACCAAAAAAGCTTTTGACGATTGTCAAATTGGTCAAAAGGTGCATGTTATTTAAATGAATTAAATAGTGCACATATTCATGAGCCTAAAGCCATTGATTAATTTTCGAATGGATGGATTTTCCCTAAACATGTGTGATCTTTAACAATTTTGGTGACTTTTACATAAATTTGGTGTTTTTGGTCCTTATCACAACTTCCAACTTCAGTCAATCATAACTTCTAATTAGGGAGAATTTTCTCCAAGTGATATATACCATTGGAAATGACTTAGAGAGGACTATCCAACCATACCATCCATAGACTCATTAGGACATCATAACTTTGAAAAAAAAACTTAATAAAATTCAAACATGTTTGACTTAATTTGACAAGGTCATGCAAGAGATTGGACTACCAATTTGGTTCATGAATGATACTACTACTTTTTTAGGCATCCCCTTTGACATCAATGACATTGGTTGTCATCAATGATAGTGCTATGTCTAACATGTTGAGTGGTGATGACAAAACTAGCTTATGAAGTGATGGTGACACAAGAAGTAGAGTCATACCCTTTTTAGTGGTATAAAGCTGTTTGGAAGTGGAATTGTCTTTTAAAGATACACCTCTTTCTATGGCTAGTGTGAAATAATAGGATCCTTACGCAAGATAATGTTTACAAGCGAGGATGGGAAGGGCTTACAAGATGCCCACTCTACTGTGATAACTAAGAGTTAGTGATACGCTTGTTTGTGGATTATGTCTTTTCGCAGGCGATGTGGAGAATGATATTGTTTGAGGATGTCTATGCGGGGATGTGGTTGGGTAGGTCGTTAGGGAAATGCCCCATATAGTGGACAAAAACCCTAGTTTGGGAGCATATTTTTAGCCATCAAGGTTAGGTCCTTTCACATATCTGGTTACATTGAAATATAACCATATTTGATATTCGAGTCCCAAATATACTATAGGTGGTATACAAAAAATGAATGAACTCAACACACAAAGCATAAATAAGAAGAACATAATTCCAATGGGGCACAGGATAATTACTTTGAAGGCTTTGGCCTTCTTTGATGGAGCCAATAGTCATATATGGGATATATGTGATGTGAGAGTTGCATTTCACCTAAGCAACCACCACATTTTCCTTCTTAGCTTGGCGTTGGGGACTGGAACTAATAATAAAGTAGTATTAATTGGGCTTTGGCTCATCCATAACTTTGAAATGCCCATGCAAGTGAAATTATTAGAAATATTTGGTGGTTCTTGAGTGGTTATTGATTGGTTCTTTGGGATCAATACATTACACAACAAAGAATCCTTGGCAACAAAGAATTCGCCAATTACATGAATTTTTTAAGGAGATGGAGGTATCACATATCAATAGGGAACACAATATTGATGTCGACAAAAGATCCAAGGAATCATTACTCCATCTTGTAGGACATTTAGTGATTATAGAAAAGTTCGTTGATATCCTTAGGGTGAATGCCAACATCATTTTCTATAGCTTAAGTTGTTGAAATCATTGGAACCTTGCCTTTATGTTCAATTGTTTCAGGTTTTGGATTGTTGAATGTTGTAACTCTCGACAAACTTGTCTTTTGGACTTTAATTGAAAAACATTTCATATACTTTTATTTCGATCAGATAGCAAGTATACAATTTTTCAATAGAGAAAAAATAATCTTAACTTGTGTAATATGAAAATGTTTCTTTAGTGTTTTCCATGGAAGAAAAACAATATCTTCTATAATATAGAGTGAAGGTAGGTGGGTAAGCCATACATAAGATAGTGCATACCATAAGTTGCATGAAAATACTATAGAAAAAGAAGGGAGAGTAGTATCAATGAGAATATGTTATACCCTAATACTCGTCTACCATATCCGTGATGTGAGCATACACTAGGGAAACAAAATGTATATCATCATATTTAATTAGAATTAGATTTCGAACATCATTGTGAATATCACCTCATAAATAATCACAACGAAAATATAGCATTCATACGTAAAAGGGTTATTTTTTAAACTTCAATACATAGGAACTTAGTGCACATTTGTTACACGGGCCTAGATCCATCTTAACTTCGGATCTACCAAGCAACCAAAGAGATCAAATCTATTTTCATTCTAAAAGAGGTTTGCATGTGAAGGGATTTAATCCCTCTTGGCTACCATACTGGGTTGGAGAGTGTCTTTCTGTTGAAAAAGGATGATACCTAATGTCCATGAGAATAATTGTGTCATGAGTGAATCTCTAACTTTAAAAGAGTCTGGTGTCTATCTTAAAAAATGTTTTGTTTTTTCTTGAACTAGAACGCCTGCCATTGGGATGTTATCACCAAGATTGTGTGCAAGCTTGGTTTTAATTCCCCCAAAGATGGTTCCCATCCTTAACCCCTCTCATGAAATTTAAACCTTTGACATAGTGGGGACACAACTCCACCTAAACCAATTACCCTACACCACGTGAATTACCTTAAAAAATATTAAATAAAAATTAACAAAATATAATAATTTAAAACTCACATTCTTTTATTGTTATAAGAAGAGCTTCTGCGTAAATCACATCAAAAAGATCATTGTCGACGCGTTTCGAACCAACTAGTGTGGTTCATCGTCAGGACAAGTTGAAGAAACACATCTGGCCTAGCATGTTAAATAGACTGAGCAGAGACTCCAACGGCTAAGTAATGACTACTATGGACTGTAGGATCTAGGTCAAACGTAAATTTAATATTATTATTATTTTTATAATATATTATGGAAAAAAGTAAAAATAGGTAAAAGCATCAAAAATAATTTATTTATTTAGATTAGAATAATAATAATGGGTTGTTTAATAATTCTAATGGTTGTTAAAAAAATAATAATAAAAACGATTTATTTAATAATATATATTCTAAGTCAAAATAATAATAGTAATAGGTTGTTAAGATAGAAATAAATAAATAATAATAATATTAGGATAAAAATAAATATATAATTTTAATGGTAAGATTAAACCAATAAATAATTCTTTTATTAATTTATTTACTAAATATATATACATAAATTAGTTTGTTAAGGTAACGGATGAGAGTAAGTTAAAAATGAAGTTATATCTGTTTATAAAATTATTTAATTTATTAATTAATAATACCATTATAAAATACAATAAACTAAACATAAAGGTTAGTGTGTAAGGTTAACACAGATTATTTTTAAATAATTTAATTTATTACTTACGATTATATATATATGTGTATATTAATTATTTCATTTAAAATAATAATTTTAAATTGTTTTAAGAGAAGAATATCATACCACCTTTATATGGTTACCACCTTCATATGGTTAGTTAAAAAAAATTAAATAAATAAATAAAAATACAAATAAAAATAAAGATGAATAACCATTTAGAAATTAATTTTTATTCATTATTTTCGAAAGATAGGGTGGAGTTACCCATTTATGTATACAAATTTTTTTGTAACCACCGTGTGGAGTTACATTAGTGTTGATTACTTTTCAAGCATGGGACGAGTTACATTAGTCTTAATTGACTCCATGGTCGGCGATCCGTGTGATCTATAAAAGGAGAAGATCAGTCACGCATAGTCCATAGGGTTTTGCTAAGAAGCACTGCTTCGTCTTCCTTTTATTGGCGTAACTAATCACCTGCACCTATCGACGGTATACATTTCTTCAACCGTTTCTACTGGTTTTAGGTATACATTTCTGAAACTTCTTTTGCGAAGAACCCCAATTTTCAATTTACAGGAATAGGGGTTAGCACGATTGTTATTACATTGAGAATAACTTGCTTGGGCAATTCTATTTTTCTTACATATTTATTCTGCAGAGCTTTTCTGATAATAAGGTTCTTTCTTAAATACTTTAACTAGCATAGAATATTCGAATTTTTTTCAGCTCTGCGGTAAACTTCCTGCGGATACCCATTGGCTTTTTCTTCATTATTTTTGTTGCCATGCAGAATCTGTTGTGCGCGATGGAGCCAAAGTTTTATTCAGATGATATGCCCCACAATGAAGATGTGTTTGGGTCGCGGGGTCCATTCCAACAGCACTACGACTCTCCAGCTTCCTTTGGAAGCGGGAGCAAAGATGGTGAACAGAATATTAATAACACGCCGCAGTCAGGCAGAAGGGGTCGTCCCATTGGTTCCAAAAACAAACAGAAAAAGAAGCCTGTACATTACGAAGAGAGTAATGACGCAATGATGCCTCATGTTGTGGAAGTTCAACCCGGGGCTGATATAGTTCGGTCCCTAAGTGGATTTTACCAAAGGCTTCAGGTTGGGGGCGTCTATGTTTTGAGCGCTCTAGGGAATGTGGTTGATGTGACCATCTCCATTGCTGGTTCAGTGAGGTCCTTCCCCGGCTTATGGCAGATACTTTCACTGTCTGGCTTATATCTCCCACATTGCAGCTCTCTCTATATCTGTTATATCTGTTATTGGCTCTCAACGAAAGGTCATCTCAGGGATCGTTGACGGGATTCTTCGGGCGGCTGGTCCCGTTAACATTTTTGTTGGATCATGCGTTGATCCATCTTTACACAGAGTTCGGCCCATCTCTGTCAGTGGGGAAGAAGGCAGCGGCAATACATCGTGCCCTACTGGTGCATTCCCTGAGCCCACCGGGCAAATACCACCTCTCATGTGATTGTAGATAGCGAGTATTTTTGTTTTTTTAATGAAGTAAATAGATTAGGGTATGCAGGATACAATTGCAAATTACTTTATTCATCTGGCTTGAAAGGGCCTTGACTTGTTATTTTGATAGAATCCTTCCATCATTAATTGTTTTTGAGCTTACCATTGGGAAGAATGGCAGCGTATAAATTTATTGTGTGTTATTTATAAAACTAAGCTTATGCTGATGGTATGGTATTGTGGAGGAGCACTTGTTATTTTGATAGAATCCTTCTATCAGGAATTGTTTTTGAGGTTACCATTGGGGAGAATGGCCGCTTATAAATTTATTGTGTGTTATTTATAAAATTAAGCCTATGCTGATGGTATTGTGTAGGAGGGATGTGGCCATGAAGTTTGTGCATGGAGTAGTTGGATTTAGTTCATTTGTAATTTATCATGGATATATGTGTGCGATGGTTTTTTTTTTTTTATAGATATGTTGTTTTGTTTGGATTTTGTTTTAAGTTGGTCATAATGAGAAATTCATATTTTAGATTATGTATAGTCTAAAAGCATTTTATAGTTTAAGGATGCCAGAGGTATAGGGTTATTTTATGTGGTTACTAAGGTATTATGTTGCTTGTCAAAATGGGTAGTTGACTGTTACTAAAATTCTATCTTTTATAGATATTGTTGATTTATTATTCTCTCATGATGCAACATTTTGATAGAATAAGTAGATCTTCTAGATTTTGTGGAATAATCATGTGCATGGAGGTTCTAGATCTTACTATATTTTATAATTAGGTGTATCTAAGGAACATGGAGGAAGTAACTAGCTTCCCATGCTAGCAAATGTCCAATAGTAGGGTGGAAAGGGATAACTTTAGGAGACTTAGTAAGATAGGGGAATTTTTTTTTACAAATATATCCATTTCCATGGGTGATATTTGAGTAAAGAGCTTTCTTTATTTGATGGATTTGTGGGATGTTAATTCTCTTAGAAGGATTTTAATCTAGTGCTAATGAGTTTTCCTTATCTACTATGGACTAACATACTAGGATGGATATTAACATTTTTATTTTATAGGATGACATATCCAAAATGAATATAAATATGCCTATAACCTTCTATGATTAACAATGGATCTTTAAGTGCTATTTTCTCTAGTATGATTCCTAAGCCTCTTCTTAACAAAAGATAAAACCTATTCTTAATTTTGGATGGGTGTCTACTATTGTCTAGAGATGGTGGATCAAAATATTGCACAATTTGTGGTTAGATTGCATTATTTAAGTGCCTCATTTTCCATTATTATTTTATTCAATATTAATATGCATCCATTTTGAATGGGAGGTTATATAATAGGGTAGTGGTATTGGGATGTTCTAAATATCTAGTGCCCTCCTTTATCTATGCAACATGCATGTTGGGATGAGGAGTGAATCTCTAAGGAACCATGATAATGAAACAAAGGGATGGGTGGGATAGTGGATCTAAGGAATGAGCTTGAGATATGATTTCTAGGGTGGGAGGGTACTACTCAAGGGAACCTACATTGAATCTAAAGTTGAGTAGTTTGGGTGGATGCTAATTTTAGAGAATAAGAAATGTAACAATTATTTATGATTATAATCATCTTGTGTGTATTGAGTTAAAATTTAGGATGATTGTGAAGTGAAACAAGAGTGGAAAGGTAGATAGAAAGGAACCAACATTGTACTTCAAATGGATTTGTGTGAGAGAGAAGTCTCCAAGGAACTTTATTGACTCAAATGACGATTTTATTTGGAATCTACTGTAGAGAGGAAGACCTAAAGGAACCTAGTGCTAGTATAATTGATTTTGTTATGGCATAATGTTGCATTTATTAATTTTTTGTGCCAAAGAAAATGTCTATACACTGGTATAATAGTTGCTTGTCTCCATAAATGCCCCATGATTGAAAATACATATGTATAACCATGCCTTATTAAAATTCTATCCAAAATAACTATATCAACAAATATCTGTTGAATAATAATTAAGTCACTATTAACACAATAAATGATTGGCTAAGATAATAATATAATCTTAAGATAAAAACCTAGGGGTTGGAGGTAGCCATGCTTAGTAGAGAGAGAGAGACTGGAATTCACCATTAAATAGTTATGTGTGTAATTACAATGTCCCACATGTTATTCCATAATTATACTTATGGTGAATACCACTGGAAAATGACAAACATGCATTTTTTTTCAAAAGAAATGCTTCTTAAAATGTGACATCCTATGTGAGACACCTAAAAGACATTTCGTGATAAACTTTAACAATATTCATATGATTCACACAAATTATATACAAAAGAAACCCATTAAACTTCCTCATTAGAAAATATGCCTAGCATAGCTAATTAAGAAAAATCTTCAAAATAGGTAACAAATCCTCTTATCAATATATATCATATGAGCCCCTTATTATGATATAATAAATCCTCTCAATGGTATTGTAACCACTTCTTTTTAATGAAACATTAAATTTATGGACTTGGTGCCATGGGAGCTTGAAATTATATTTGAATTTTGGAAAAGTCTAAGCCTTCTTTCTCATGGGTATACAATGAGTTGAACTTCTACAATTGGAAATTTTCTTGGGGAAAATGTTTTTTCTTTTTCCATCAACATTTGCTTCATCCCATGTTTGACCTTGGTGCATGGAAGAATAGAAGATGAAGGTTTCACTTTCATAATTAATATGATACCTTATTAAGTTAAATTTTCCACTGGGTCATGAGAAAGCTATTCTCTTTGGGAATTTAAATATGCCAAGTTTAAATTATCAAAAAGGGGGAAACAACAAAAATTCCTATTTCCATTAACACCATCACAAGAGAGACCATTAATGAGAATGTTGTCATCAACATTCAAGAATTAAAGTACATAAATAGAATAATACTCAAATGCTAAAAAATAGTGATAAACCCATGTTATTAGCTATTGCTTTAGAGAATGCTCCCAGTGTGTCCAAAAAATATACAGTTTATTTATCTGATGTGTTAGCATGTAGTTAACTACATTAGAATTTAGGATGCATGGAATATATTTTGTAATTATTTCTTTGCATCATTACATAAGTGGATCATTTATTTACTTGATGTGTTAGCATGTAGTTAATTATAGTAGAATTTAAGATGAATGCAATTTATTTTTTAATTATTTCTCTATATAATTACATTAAGTGGACCATGATATAGACTCATTGCAAAACTATATAAATCCATTCAATAAGATGAAAAGGATTAAGCCATTTTTCTTTGAGGCTCTTAATTTCTATTCCCCTTTCTATCATATTGTTACCAATGCTTCTTCTATCCCCATCTCTAATATCCACCAAACAAGTGCACATTAAACAAATTCTAATATTGTGGAGGTCATAGTTTGAGCTTAGAACCTCAAGTTCAAGAGGTTTTAGTCTTTTCTAACACACTACCTTCACTAATGGTTCAACCTAGAAACGTCCCTTTAGAGGAAGATACAAAGGTTGTATCCAACACTTTTTGGAATTCCCTCATAGATTCCATAAGACACCAATGTCCACATGGCAAAGAATCCAACAATGTATTGTGATATTTACCAAAGTCATTATCTAAATCTAGATTAAAAATTTTGAATAATGAATAGCTATTTTGAAAATAAATTCTAAATTTTTAGTAATTTTTGAACATAACCTGGAATTATTTAAAATTACAATCTTAAAAGAGACTTCTAACATGAACCCTAAGCCTACTCATGATTCCTCTCCATTATCACAACAATTATATCACTATGACGAATCACATTAACATGATTTGTCTTAATTTGTCTTACTGTAAAGCTTTACAATGCCAATCCACACACAAATGTTGTGAAAACTTATGTCAACTACCACTATGTGCACATAAGACAATGCAGGACTACAACAGTTCCTTGTAACCTAAAAGTACTTCCTCTCAAACAATTATCACCAAAAACTTGTTTGTACAAGGTTAGGGATGTGTCATATAGCATATTGGATACTAGAAAATCCTTGATACATAGTGGATGACATCCTTGATACATAGTGGATGGGGCTGATATGTATGTGGTTTTGGGTACAGCATATCCAGATTCGAATATGGCCAATGCCCATGGGGATGAGTCTAGTCGTTATTCATAGCAGCATCGTGAAAAAATGGAAAACGCATCAAACATAACCTGCCTTAATTGCAATTTGCACATCATAATAATTGCAATTTGCACATCATAATAAGTGGATTGGTAATGGTATGTCACTATCTTCTTGTTGTTGAAATTTGGGAATTAAGATATATACAACATAGATCTTTGAAAGTTTCACAATAGGTTTGAAGCTCTTTCTAATGCTTGGCTATAATTCATGAATGGATTTTCCGCTTTGATAAATCTAAGAGATTTATTTCTAGTACATTTTGAATTTTAAAGCATGTACAATTGTTTTGATGCATTCCCTTTCAAATGTCATGGTGGTTCAATAAGGAAAATGCTTGAGGACAAATGCTGTAAATATTGGTTTAGTGTCTCATATCTGAGATAAATATTGAATTGAAATGATTCGGCCTATCAAAACCACAATCAACACTCTCCCACATTACAATGAATGATCACATTTTTCTTCGCAAGTTTAAGTATACACTTGCTTTGATGAATGGCATTATCTCATTGGAAATTTATTATTGTAATGTTTTATGAATGTGTTCAATTGTGTAATCATGTGGATGATTTTTGTTCAAACACTAAGTTCAATTTGAAATCTAATTCTAGCATAAGTGTTGAAATATCCATTTGTGGTCCAATGTTATCACTATCACTTTGATGTATAAGTTCATATATTATCATTTGGAAATCTCATTTATATTATTAGTGTTTTTCTCCCTAGGGATTATAGCATTTTCCTCTTGATGGTTTATTATATGGTTGTGGTTTTGCAATTTTAACCAAAGTTTTAGGAAAATGCTTAATATTTATATTTTTGTATAAATTCAAAAATACTTTTTTGAATTTTTATTAAATTTTATTTATAATTTCTCATTGGTTGAGAAAACTCTAATGGGACATAAATCCCCTAATGGAGGGCGTTTTATCTTTTGTTTTTTCCAGTATCTAAAATTAATTTTAAAATTAAAATAAAAATAATTTTGTGAGTGACCATTATGTTGGTGAGTGCTCTGGTAGGACTCTGCTCATTGATGTGAGAATTGATATGGTTGCAGGACACTATTATGTTAGTTCTCTTCTCAATGATGCGAGAATTGATGTGGATGCAGGTTGTTTATGTGGCCCCCCGCAGGGAGGGGCATATGAACAAATGTCGAATTAATATTATTATGCTTCATTGTGCAAAGGACGGAGTATGTATGAGAACTAGGGTCTTTTGCATGGTGAGTCTTGTGACACTAATCAACAATAAGGTAATTGGTATGATTTCTTTGTGCAAAACTTTTATGTCTGGAAGACCGAGTATGTGCAAGAGAACTGGAGGTCCTTTGCATAGACATGGTTGCTCTGAAACTACCAGGCTACAAAGGGAGGATAGTATCGTTTATTTAACAATTATTGTAACAAAACATTCTTATGTTAATGCTCTTCTCAATGACACAAGAATTGATGCAATTGTAGGTTATTTTCATTGGTGGGGAGGGGGGTAGAGCACTGAACAAATGATGCGGTAATTGGTATAGTTTTGTTGTGTGGAACGTTTAGTGTACTGAGATGTGTGGAAGAATTAGGGGTCCCATAGACAAGGGTTCTCTGACACTGGCCAGGGTGCAAAAGGAGCTAGTATCATTTTTTTAACAATTATCGTAACCATTGCACTGTAAAATCTATTCTTATTATATAATAAAGTAAATTGTGTTTTCAATTGATGTGATATGTGGTTGTTGGACATTGTTATGTTAGTGCTCTACTCAATGATGCGAGAATTGATGTGGTTGCAGGTTTTTTAAATAGCTGGGGGGGGTGGTGAAGGGGGTAAAAAATCTCCAATTAATATTGTTAAGGGGGGCTCCTTTGCATATATGGAGGTGCTAAACAAAATGTGTTTTCAATCCATGTGAAGAAGAAGTGTTGTGCAGTAAAACAAAGTGAGACATTTCAATATTTGCATTGAAAGGAGCTGGTACATGTTAGTCCTTGGTGTTAGTAGTTCATTATTTCCCAAATATACGGAAAGATTTGTGCAAGGTTTATTAAAATAATAAATATAAAAAGCTATTTTTTAATTAATATTTAGGAATGTATTTCAGAAATTCCGAAGTAGATATGTGGAGGGAATTGAGGGAAGGTGGTTGTGTGGAGATAGCTATTCAGAAGAGGAAGCGTGTGTGGAGAACAAATGCATGTGCATAGAGTTTTGAGTATGCCGAAAGCTTTGTACAAAGTTTATTAAAATAATAAATATACAAATCTCTTGTTTAATTCTTATTTAGAAAAGCAGTTCACAACATATGCTCATTAATTAATATGAGTTTCAAATTCCAATGAGTGACCTAAGGGAGTTATTAAGTGTGGAAGTAGTTGTGTGGAAGAAGTTGTGCACACGTGTGAGTGTGCAAAGGTTATGCAGAGAACAAATGCGTGTGTGGAATTTGTGCAGAATGAGGGAAGTGAGAAGAGATATTTTATTTGTAACGTGTTTTGATATTAATAGATTATGTGTAAGAGCAATTCTTATTTTATTATTAATAGATTTTGCAGAGTGTAGAGGTTCATACAATGAAAGCTTGAGAGATTTTTGCAGATAATGGACAATGTTGTTCGAAGGAAGCGTGTGAGGAGAACAAGTGCATGTGTCAAAGCTTTGATTGTGATGAAATATTTGTCCAAAGTTTATTAAAATAATAAATATACAAATCTCTTCTTTAATTCTTATTTAGGAACGTATTTCGCAACTAGTGCTTCCTCCCCATGATATCTAGAACCCACATCTATTAATATCAATTTTAAATGTCAATGATTAATTGAAGGGTATTGTTGAATTCAAAAGTAGTTATGCGTATGAAGTTATGTGAAGGAGGTTTTTTGTGTGCGGTGGTTATGCAGAAAACAAATGCATATGCGAAATGAGTGATGTGTGGGATTTAACCACAGTGAGGGGAGTGTGGAGGGATCTTTTAATTGTAATTTGTTTTCAACTTTTTTTCATATTAGTATATTGTGTGCAAGAGAAATGTTTATTTAGCTTCAAAGTGCATAGGCATTTGTGTTATTTTAAAAGTATTTTGTAATTGATTGTGAAAAGTGTGGAGGTTCGTACAATGAAAGATTTAGAGACTTTTGTGCACAATGGATTTTCTTTGTAGTCCTGTACATATGAATTTTTGTTATGTTGAAAGTATACAAGAATCATGTGTCTAGATTTAATGTTTTAGTGCTTATGTGGTTTTTTGAATGTGTGGGTAAGTGTGTATTCAGTGAATTGAACGTTGAGAGGACAGGTATTTACTTGCAGGGTTGTTTTTTATTAATCAAAGGACAAACGTCGGGACAATAAAAAATCTGGATGGTAGCTTTATCGTTGTAGTGTGTTTCAGATGCAAAATAGTGGAAAGTGGTTATTTATAGGGAAACAAGTCTATGAACATTTGAAAAAGCTAGTATAGTGAGTAAAAAACTCTATTTGTAGTGATAAAAAAAATAACTCACTTTGCTCCAATTGTTAGATTTGTGAATCAATAATGATAAAAATAATAAATACTAATGATGGGATAGACATTAGAACGATTGAGAGATATGGATGTCAGTTTTATCTATGATACATAGATTTCGTGACGTACAAGTGGTGATTTATAGGGAAATGAGATGACAAGCATTTTGAAAATTTCAAAGTAGGAAGGAAATAAGATATTTGTTGATATCGATAAGAGTATTTTCTAATTTTTTACGTATTTCAAGTAGTGAATCGTGTAGAATTTTATCTTTGAAAATTTCATTTAAGAGCTTAGAGTATTGTCTCAACGTTTTTTTCCTTACATAAATTGTTATCTGTGAAGCTAAGATTGCATCTTCAATCGTGTCTCAAAGGTGTTTTTGTTCAATTGTGGATGATAGGAGTAGTGCAAAAATACAAAAGCTCTTCAATACTGCAAGATTTTAAACATATTCACCTATGTTGATTTCTTGTTCACATTTAGTAATTTCTTAGCTTATTATCATAATTACAATTAGTTCAAAGATATTTTGTATGGTAAATTTATATTTATTATGACACGAATAATGTTGTGTATCAGTTTTGATGTAGGTTATAGTATATGCATTTGCGTTATGCTGAAAGTATATGACATAGTGTTAGTTTTTGTTCCTTGACTTGTTTAGTTTAGTCGAAGTCATTGGTTTTTTATTTTGAATGAATCCTAATGTTAAGTGACATTCTTTTTTTCCTTATTAATAGAAAACACTCAATTTATCGTGTAGATATGTGCATGCGTCTTTATTCAATATACTCATAAGAACAAGGTATCAATGTTTCTCCTCTTTATCCCACACATACGTTTTATCACAAAGCGGTACTTGTGGGGATTTGTTAAAAGCACACTTAATCGAATATTGCATCATAGTAATAAGTATTTAATCGACAAAATATTCGTTATTTCTAGTTTACAATGTTAGCCTCTCTCATAAAACAATAATAAATCCAAAAATAAATAAATAAATTAAATATTCAAAGTTAGGAATTTGTGCCTAACTCTTGGGTTGTTCCTCTAAGATAGGAGTTAGTTTAGGTAACTCCTATATTGGTGTGTGTCTGGTGAGAAATTATCTCAACCAAAAGTGTCTAAGATAGCACGCACTATCTTGAGAACATTGTCTATCATCTATTTATTTGTAACACTATATTCAATTATTTTAATGAAAATGAGAGAGAATACCTGAGGAAGCCATGAGGCTGAAGCCTTTTCCGCCATTATTTTGTGTCTGGTTTATTATGTGTTGTTTGTATATTTGTCTCAGTTAATTTCATTTTTCAATATACAAATTGCGTTTTGTAGTTGTGTCGGCTATATTACGAATTAAAATTTATGTTCCGAGTAAGTAAATTATTTTTACATTTGCAAAAATCAAAGAGTTTATAATTAAATTTGTTCGTGCGAAATGAGGTTCACATTGCATCGAAATTGCGTGTCAAATTTTGCTAGAAATAAATGTGTTAAGCCATTTGTAAATCAAATTTGGTTTGGTTTTGTCAAGTAGTGGGGACTATCTGTCAAGTCAATTCATTGTAGAAGGTAACTTTACTATTTATAGCTATTATTGATTGTTTTACGGGTCTTCAAATTTGACTAGAAAAATAATGGAAATTTCGGCATTTTCCTGATTTAAAATATGGAGATTTTTTTTGTGACTAGAGGTTATAGATGTCAACTTTCAGTAATTAAATTATTTTCACATCCATAAAAATCAAAGAGATTAAAATTAAATAATTTTATGTGGAATAAGTTTCCCGCTACAATGAAACTGCGTGTCAAATTTTGTGAGAAACAGGTATATCAAGTCATTCATAAATCAAATTTGGTTCAATTTTACAAAGTAGTGGGGACGAGCTGTTAATTCGATTCGTCATAGAAGGTAGTTGAATACATGTTGGAATAATATTTTTTTTGTGAATGACCTTGTGCACTTTACTATTTGTAGTTATTATTGATAGTTTTACAAGTGTTCAAATTTGACTAGAAAAACAATTAAAATTCTAACATGCTCCTGGTAAAATATGGCAGGTTTTTTTTGTAACCCGAGGTTACAAATTTTAACTTTCATGATATTGGGTGTCAATTAGGTGTCAAAACTCATGATGTCAGATTTTTATTGAAGAAACAAAAAAAAATGTTGGTTTGATGATTTTTGGAAGTATGGGAAAATTTGTCGATGGGGTTTTTGATGATGTTTAATCCATTTCAACTATCACTAAAAATGATCAAAACACTCATTTCTTGGGGTTCTAGTTAAAAAAATCTAGGTTGTGATGGTTCTTGGCTGTGTGGACGAATCTGCCACCTCAGTAGATAGCGTTTATTCTATATCATAAGTTTATGTTTCTTACGAGACATATATCAATGATCTTGAAGCGGGATCAAAGTGTGAAGTAAGTAGGTTGTTGGTAAAAGTTGGCTTTGGTATCTTTAATTGCTATTTATTCAGAATGTCATGTGTAACATTTCTCACACAAGTAATAGTAACATCCAGTGTTTGTGAAGAAAACATAGAATTGTAAAGTGAAACAATATTTGAATATATTATTCATTGACTCCGGTAGGGATTAATGCACGGGTGGATGGATGGAAAACCTTCTCAGGTTTCTTAAATCCTAAGGCGGATGGATCAATGGATCTTGTAAGAGCCCCAAGTTAAAATTTCATGCTATAAAGTTAATAACGGAACAATAAGACCAAGGTCATGGGACATGTATTCCAAGTTGAATGTTGGGAAAAGCATCCTAGTGGGAATCACTTGTTTTTTATTGTGGCTAAGGGGAAATTGGCAAAGGCAATGGCAAAGGCTTTGAAAAGGCATAGAGACATTTTTGGCATTTATTTTATCAAAATAAAGGAGAATAGGAGAAAGGGAGGTGAAAGGTTATAGGTTGCATGTGAGGAAGAAATTAAAGGAAAATAGAGGAAAGTGAAGAAATTAGAGGCATCAATAATAAAAATACATTAGAGCGTTAGTTTGGGGCCTTTTTTCAGTTCGATTTTGGAATTCGTTTCATAAAGGAGAAGAGTATCGAGAGGAGAATGAAAGTAAACAAGAAAATAAAGGACAAGGAAAGAAAAGGTCAAGCAAGGAAAGTTGGATAAAGTAGCTTCAGCGGAAATACTTGCAAGTAACAGGTTGCATGTATGATTTCCTAGCTAGTTTTGGCATGCATGGTATATGCATGTGTGTATTTGGTTCATTTTTTGTCATTGGCATGGGTTTTGACAATGGTTTTAGCCTTGCCTTTCCATTTCTAGATAGCCATGGTGTGATGGGATTCATTATTGGTTGAGCTTTGGATTGTTAGGAGGTTTTGAATCTGGGTGAGGTGGTCTCATTAATCCCAAGGGTTGGGGGTGGAGATGGTTTTCTCTGGGGAGCCCTCAATAGGTAGGTGGAGACAGGAAAATTCCTCATGAGATGGTGAAAGAATTCTGAGGCATCTGAGCTCGATTTGGTTCAATGATGTTCGGATGGTTTAGGTGAGATCATGGTAGTGTGAGGGTGGAGGTGGTTTAACCTCAGGATTCCCTTTGTTGTTTATGGATTGGTTTATTCCATGATATCCCACATTCATGCTTGGAATATGGCACATGGGTGATTTGTTGAAAGAAATATTTTGTTTAGCCCAATATATGGTCGGGTGGTATGTGGAAGTCCTTGACTTTGTTTGCTTTCACATATTTCTGGTGACTAGCCCTGAAAAGGTGGCTTAGATCTCGTCGTCGCTAGCATAGAACTAGGTGAAAAAGACTGCAGTCTCTCCCTTATAGGCTTATTCATGCGAGTGGAGGGTTTCAATTGAATTCAAATAGTTTTATTCCTATGTCTAGGGATCCATATCAGTGAAACAACAATTTAACTCAGGGTTTGGGCACCAAGAAGGGTGCTTTAGCTCTTGGGGGTCTTGTAGCACCTAAGGGAAGTCAGTAAAGTCTCAGTTTTTCAACCATATTTCCTTAAGGTGATCTAGGAGGTTGAGTCATGCCATAGTTTCCCTTAGCTCATGTTTTCCCAGGAAAGTCAGTGAAAGTGGGTAGATATGACAGGTGGCGTTACAAAGTGGTATTAGAGCATGGTTCAAACACTTGGACTGAATGGGCTAGATGCATGTGGTTATGCATGCATTTTCATGGTTATGGTTTTCATGGATGAGGTCATTGTATTTAGTTGGTATTATCATGCATGATGTTGATATATTTATATGATTATGATTATACATGAATCGTGCTAATGTGGACTGAGTTTTCATATGAGATAAGCCTCCCCTAAACATCATAGAGGTATCATTTTAGTTATTGTATCTATTTGGTTTATCTAGCATGGTATACTTGCAGGAAGAAGAGAATCAAAGGTGACGAGAAAAATTTTGGACTACAGTTCACGTGACTCTCCTTATAGGTCATTTGGGAAACAAGGAGATGAGTATTCTCTTGATATAGTAGACATATTTAGGAGCTTGAGGGAAGATATCCGAAGTTGCAAGGCAGACAATGACAAGTTGGTTGAGGCTTAGAAAAGACTTACAATGGATCGGGAAAAGAAGGCAGAGGTCAATACAGTCATCCTTTAGAGTTTGACAGACTTATAGAGATAGGGATAGTTGAGGATTAGTCAAGAGCAGGAAGAGAAGACTAATTGAGCTTATGGTAGAAAGTCTCAATCAAAATAAAGGTTGGATAGAGGGGACACAGATAGAGGTGGAATATCATTGGATACATGTGATAGGAGGATCGATATGTATTGGTTTCATTCTATTTCCTCGTCTAGGAGACATCATAATCATCACCACCATCATCCTTATAGGAGGAGTGAGTACTTGCCTGAGGAGTTCAAGAAATTTAATCCCTTAACATTCGACGAAGAGATGAAGAATTCAGAAGATGTAGGGGCACAGTTTCTTGGGATGAAGTAATTCTTCAAATTGCATAACTATTCAGAGAGCATGAAAGCCAAAATAGCTCCCTTTAGTCTTAAAGGGAAATCAAACATTTGGTAGGAATATGTGAAGAATTTCAAAGGAATTCGGGAAGAAGAGTTGATTTGGGATGAGTTCGATAGACTCTTCAAGAAGAAGTACCCATCTAAGAGGTATTATGATGATAGATCTAAGGATTTTTATGAGATGCAGATGGGTTCTATGATAGATGATGACTGTACTAGTAGGTTCCTAGATTTGTTCAAGTATGTGCCTTACCTGAAGGATGAGAAAGAAAATATTCAAAGGTTCATCAGTGGGTTGCTAGCAGCATATAGAGACCGGATTGAGTTTGATGAGCCACTGTCACTCGAAGAATCCATCAAGAAACTAAATTATTCTCATTGCAATTGTTCCTCAAAAAGGGTAAAACAACCAAGTGAAAGCATATGATCGGCCAAAGGGATGGTGGCGATGGAATGGAAACAACCAAGGCCCATGTAACGAAAGAGGTTGATAGAATGGCAATCACGAGGGTTACAAATGGAAATGGGTTCATTTTTACACAAGCTTGAACCATAGGGAACTATGCT
>APFE030246579.1:2560-14005 GCA_000404065.3 Pinus taeda
TAGACATGATCCATATGTCTAAAAATAGACATAGTCTAAAAATAGACTTGCGCCAAAAATAGCCTACGGGCCCACTTAGTGAAGGCGACTCTTTTCACTAAGCTCCATCATCTTGTTGCAATCTCAACACTTTGTGCTGGTTCATGGGTTTACCTGGAGATAGCATCACAAGTTGGGCTCAGATGCAACAAGCCTTCAACAACAAGTATTGAGATTAATGTAGGTCTAAAGACACTAAAGAGGAAATTTTTAGGATGACCTTAGGAAATGATGAATATCTAGAGGATTATGACGAAAGATTCCAACTTAGATACAAAAGGGCCAGGTGCACACTTGACCCTGAGTCACTAAAGCTGGTCCTACTTAGAGGAGTAAGGGAAGATATTCTAGATACCCTACACTTGTTAGCAGGAGGGGATATCTACCAATTACCCTATGAGGATACCAAGACTGTCTTTAGAAACCATTCTAGGGCAGCTAGGAAAAAGGGTAGGGGTAGTCAACCTATGATCAGTCCATTCTCTTCCAATTCATCTATCAAGGGTGAAATTCAAAATATGCTGGAGGATTTCAAGAGTGAGATGCTGCAAACCCTTGCCCTACATATGGACACTATGCACATTAAGAGAAAGCAGGAGGAAGCAAAGAGAGCCTTGGCCATTTTTTTCCCTATATGCACCAGTAAGCACCCTAAGAATGAATGTACATTGAATTCTATTGAAATCTACTCAGTCTGTGAAGAAAACCACTCCAAATACAAGTGTCCTTCTCTACCTGGACTAAAAGTTGTATATCAAGGAGATGAAGGGGTCACTGAGCAGCTCTGCTACATAAACCAAAGAAGACCTCATTGGCCTAGGCCATACCAGCAGGGTGGGCAAAGGGTCATCCCATGCATATTACAACCCCAACCAGACCACATCCATACCTTCTTGGCTCCCCCACTCATCCTTCTTGGTATACACTTCCTCCTTGGTTCTTTGCACCTCAGTATCATTCCTAGCTAGCTAGCCAGCCATTTCAACCATATGCTCCTCCACAACCTCAGTGGAATGCACCACCCCAGGGGTGGAGGCCCCCATACAACAATGTTCCAACTTTATTGCCTTCACCACATGCTCAACCACAAATTTTACACTCTGCTCCACCTAAACAACCCTAGATTCCTGCCCAGCTAAATCCAAACCTAAATAACAAACGGACACAACAAATATATAGTGGAGAGACCTCCTACCCAGCTTATGCTGTGGAAATTTAGGAAATCAAATTGAGATATGGGAGAATACTTCTGGATAACTAACCTCTACCTCCACCTAGGGAGGTTGAGGAAGAAAGAGAGGAAAGCATGCTTAAAGTAAATCCACCATCCATTCCTAAGAGATTAACCCAACCACTCCAACCTACCCTAGAAGAAACTGAACTTTTGGGAGAATTGAAAAACCTATGTGTCCAAATTCCACTTCTCCAAGCTATTAAAGATGTACCTATTTAGAACAAGTGTATTAAGGAGAACTGCTTCAAGCATCTAGGTAGGTGAAGAAGAGATGCCCCCACCATTAATGTCATTGGACATTTGTCAGACTTAATGCTGGGGTAGGTAATCTGTCCAAAGTATTTGGACCCTTGAATCCATGTAGTAGATGTGCACATCAATGGAACCATTGTCCCACACACTTTGATCAATCTTGGGGCTGCCATTAATGTGATGAGCAAGGACACCATGCTCAAGCTCAACCTCTAAGGTTCATTGAGAAAGAACAAAACAGTTCTCCAACTTGCAGACCGCTCCACAGTGACCCCTGAGGGGATTGTGGAGGATGTGATGGTCTCCATTGATTCTTGGGAATACCCTACATATTTCCTAGTTCTCCAGCATAAGGCTAAGCTTACTGGTTACCCTCTCATCCTTGGGAGGCCCTGGTTAGCCACTGTTGATGCTTACATTAGCTGTAGAGCTGAAAATATGACCATCAAGAATGGTCATATGTCCAAGCAGTTAGTCTTATACCCTCCTACTCAGCCATCTCTAGAAAATGACTTATTTTTTTGGCTAGAAGAGGAGGAAGAAGATGAAGTTTATTTTTCCCAACTATGTACCTTAGAAATGACCATGGGAGGTGGACAGTAGGATGAAGATAATTTGATTGAACACATACTCCAAAGTCCAACTCCCAGTACATTGTACTTAGAATAAGTAGTAAAGTAAACCCAAAACAACCATCAACTTGATCTATTCTTAGCCGATTCCAACCATTTCCATGTCAAAACCATAGAATTCGGCCCCGTGAGAGCTTTGAAAATCAATCCATCTCTCTCTGTTACCCAAGAAGAATAGTTGTACAACATGTTAAAGGAATATCTGGATGCCTTTGCTTGGAGTTACAAAGAAATGAAGGGAGTGCACCCCTTGGTGTGTACTCACCACATTTATATCAAAGAAGGCTGCAAGCCAGTTCGGTAACCCCAAAGGAGGATGAATCCATCTCTTAAAGATATAGTCAAAGAAGAATTGCAAAACTTACTAGATGCAGGATTCATTTACCCTATCTCATATAGTAAGTGGGTCTCTCCTTTGGTGTTGGTTCCAAAGAAAAATGGTAACCAAAATATTTGTGTCGATTACAGGGAGTTAAATAAAGCCACAAATAAGGGAAATTTCCCTCTACCTTTCATCGACGAAGTGCTAGATGGTCTGGTGGGGAAAAAGTTTTCTCTTTCCTAGATGGATTCAATGGGTACAATCAAATCTAGATCAGCCCAGAAGACCAGGATAAAACCACCTTCACTTGTCCTTGGTGTACTTTTTCCTATAGGGTCCTTCCTTTTGGCCTATGCAATGCTCCTACCACTTTTCAGAGAGAAGTCTTGAGTATCTTTGTTGAGTTATTCCATGATGTAGTAGAAATTTATATGGATGATTTTACACCTTATGGAGGTGATTTCCAGTAAGCTCTATCCAACTTAGGTAAGCTACTGCACAAATGCATTGAAATGAATTTGTCTCTCAATCCTGAAAAATGTGAATTCTTGATGACTGTAAGGATCGTGCTAGGTCATTCAATATCTCAGCAAGGACTGCAGGTGGGCCCAAACAAAATAGCTATCATCCAAAGGTTCCCACCTCGAAAAAAGCAGAGAGACGTCAGAAGTTTCCTAGGGTTAGTTGGATACTACCAAAGGTTTATAAAAGACTTCAACAAGTTGGCTTCTCCTTTATTTGGGTTGTTGGCCAAAGACTATGAGTTTGCATGGTCAAAAAGATGTCAACAGGCCCTGGACACCCTAAAGGACAAGTTAACCACTGCATCGATTCTTCGAGGCCCAAATTGGGCCCTTCCTTTTCATATTCATGCTGATGCCTCCCATAAAGCCATAGGAGAAGCCTTAGGCCAGATAGATGAAAAATTGCCTTATGCCATTTACTTTATCACTAAGAATTTGTCAAAGGCAAAATTGAACTACACAGTGAATGTAAAGGAGCTCTTGGTTGTTGTACATTCATTGAACAAATTTAGGCATTATATTACAGGGTATAAAACATTTGTACATAATGACCATGTTGCAATCAAATATTTAATGAATAAACCTGATGTGAATGCCTAGATAATTAAATGGTTACTTTTACTACAACAGTTTGATCTAACTATTGTTGATAAGACTGGCAAGGAAAATGTTCTTGCAGATTGTTTGTCCAGATTAACTTTGCCTGCAGATGAGGAGGGAATGGTTGATGATCAGTTACTCGATGAGCACTTATTCTCCATTTCAGTTCTCTCTCCATGGTTTGCTGACATAGAAAAATATTTGGTATTTGCACAGTTCCCACCGAATTTTTCCTCCAAAGAGAAAAGAAGGATTGCGAGGAAGAGTGCCCCCTTCACCTGGATTTGGGGCAACCTCTTCAAACTAGGCCCGAATCAAATTCTAAGAAGGTGTGTCATGGGGGAGGGAGTCTTTGACATCCTTATGACCTGTCATGATGGGCCTTGTGGAGGTCACTTTGTAGCAAAGAGGACAACATTTAAAGTGTTACAACCTGGGTATTATTGTCCCACTCTTCATCAAGATGCAAAAATATATACTAGTTAGTGTGATCGGTGCCAAAGGATGGGAAATCCTACTCCAAGAGATGAAATGCCTCTACAACTTCAAGTGACTTTTGAGCCATTTGACAAGTGGGGAATGGACTTCATTAGACCTATTGACCCTCCTTCCAAGCAAAAGCAGTATATCATTGTGTGCACTGACTATCTGACTAGTGGGCTGAAACCAAGGAAATTAAGGCAACAACAAAGGAGAAGGTGGATGAGTTCTTAAGGGAGAATGTATTTTATAAATTTGGGTACCCTAGAGAACTGGTCACTGATTAAGGCATCTAGTTTACCTCCAACATTATTGAAGACTTATTAGGCCAACATAATATCAAGAATATAACCTCCACTTCCTATCACCCACAAGCTAATGGGCAAGTGGAGGTGACCAACAGACTGTTGGAGGGCATCCTGACCAAAGTGGTTAGAAGTAGCAGGAAATATTGGGTAGATAGACTAGTTGAGGCCACTTGGGCCTATAATACCACCTGGAAGACCACCACTGGATTCACACCTTATGAGCTGGTCTATGGGAAAAATGCCTTACTGTCCATTAAATTTGAGTATAATACACTGAGGATGGAAACCCAACTAGATCTAGATCTCAGTAGTGCACAAAAAGGGAGATTGCTCCCCTTGAATGGTTTAGATGAGTTCATAATGTAGACCCCCCTACACACAGAGGTAACTCAAATTCAAAGGAAGATCTGGCATGATGAGAACATCAAAAATAAGCAATTTCAAGAAGGTGATTGGGCCTTATTATATGATTCCAGATATAAAGACTTTAAGGGAAGGTTAAGGACAATATGATTAGGGACTTATGTTATAGAGAGATGTCATGATAATGGTTCAGTGTAGATCTGAACCATAGATGCAGAGGCTATTCCTTTACTTGTTAATGGGCATAGATTGAAAGTTTACAAAAAGGCCATTGTCAAAGCAAGAGTTCATTTATGGTATCAATAAAATAGTGTTGGTGGTGGAGAAAGTATCAGCTCCTGCCTCATCAAGTCACTGAGAAAAAAATTAAAAAAATAAGGAGACTTAGGTGAAAACCTCCATGAGGCACCTAAGTCCCACTATTGGGTTGAAAACCTCTTGGGGTGGCCCAATGGTGTCAAAAGAAAAAAAAAAAAAGAGAAATAAAAATATCTATGGGTGAAAACCTCTCTTGAGGCACCCATGGAAAGTAGCTATAATGAAAACCTCTTGGAAGAAGACTAGTTTAAAATAATAATAATAATAATAATAATAAAAGAGAGAAAGAAAAATCATGAAAAATTATTTGCAGGTTAGTACTAGGATGATCAGAGAGAAAAGTAGAATCAAAAGGTACCTATTCCACTCATATTTTTATTTCACCATTCATTATCCTTCATCATTCCAACATTCCTTTCATTTTGTTTCACTCATTTGCCTTAGTTTGCAAGGATATTGTGGTTTCCATAGGATTCCTTGTAAACCTACAAGATCCCCTGAAAACCTACAGGATGATCCTGTAGGAATTATAATGGCTTGGGAATCCTAAGGTGAGTAAACCTAGCGCAAGGAAATGACTTGCCCATGTCAAAAAAATAAAAAATCCTACATCACAATCCATTACCATACCTCTCTCCACCTTGATCACCCCTGCATTCATCATTAAAAAAACACATTTTTCAAAAAATTCACAATCTTCAAGAGAAAACATAGAGAAAAGATGAAACAAAGAGTAGAGGGGAACGTCACCTGAATGTATTTCTCATTATTCACACTCCTAGACCTCCTCTCTATCCATGTCATCATCCTCAAGTCCTAGCAGCGGAAATGATTAAACATTCTGAGGGAGAAGCAACTATAGGACATCCTGTACGAAATCCTGTAGGAGCCTATCCCATAGAATAAAAATCATGAATTGCAGCGAGCTTCCAGCATGGAGATCCAAGGGTAGAAGAATCTCTAGAGTAAAACAACACAATCATCTTCAACACCAGGTACCTGCACATCAAGGCAGTCATAAAAGGGGAAAGATATATATAAAAAAATGTGGGAGAAATAACATGCAGCCAACACACAACAAGCACCTCATGTCCTCAACAAATTGCAGCAAGGTATTATCACCACAGGTAAGTATCTCACTTCACTCTCTCATTTGCATAATGTGATCAAAAGATGTAAAGATTGTGGATGAGTTGGTTTATAAGCGAATGGTGGCTAGTTAACTTGGCCACCTTCATTCAGTCAGCAATGACAAAATAGTTTTTCCCCACACACATGGCAGTAGTCAAGTAAAAAAAAATGAGAATGAGGTCAGAAGTAGTTGAGACTACGAATGCCTGAAGTGGGAGTTGATTACGAGGAGAGGGGAATGAGGATGTTGTAGTGGGGACCAATGGTCCAAAAATAGAAAATTGTACCTCGACTACCAACACACCACCTCATTCAACTCGACATAAGAGGAAATAAACATTTATCCCCATGCACTCATGCATTCATCTTCTCGAGGCTCACTCTAGCAAAGTTTCTCTCGTACCCAAGCAACCTACAAAAGAGAAAAATTTCATATTTCTCCTACGCAGGACTTCCTACATGGTCACACAGGAAATCCTATAAGATCACATAGGAATCCTATAGGATACAGTCAGGCAGTCTACATGATTGGCAGAGAGCAATTTCAGAGGAGGAAACATAGGGGTTGACTACAACAAGCACCATGCGGAGGTAGGCTCTACATTTCCTTCCATTTTTCCAAGTGAAAAGAACAAAAAAATCTCCTAGGTTGATTGAATTTGATAGCTAAGTAAGGGAATAGTTCCACAAGTATTTTAGTCCCATTTCATCCTTCATTAAAATTTGTATCATACATCTCTGCTCCTCAAAATTCACTAGACAAAATGATAGGGGGTTTAGTAGAAGGGAGTCCATCAAGACTATGAGGATTCACTAACACCCTCCCGTGCTAGAAATATTCACAAGGCATAATTGGATGGGGTATTTTGAGAAATTAAGGGGGTATGATGATGAAGTAGCCAGAGATTTTTCTCTATCCCTCATTCCACTGACAAGAGCCCATGCCACTATGGTGGTGAGAGGCCTCTCCATAGAGCTCACCCTTGAACTCATAATAAGAATTACCACACTTCCCCTAGGAGTGCCTTGGAGGAAGGAAGACAAGGGGGATCACCAAAATACTAAAAAGAAATTATTTTTAGAGGGAGAGAAGCCCACTAAAGACAAGAATGGAGTAAGGAGAACAAGCCTACCATACCCTTAGAATGAGTTAAGTTACCACCTTATAAAATACATATCATGTGAAGGTAGGTATAGTTTGGTTTATGGTTATCACTTTAGGCTTCTTGAAGAATTGAGGTTTGGAGAAGAAAAATCCCCTCACCACAGGCTCAACATACCATAATTCCTTCTACAATCACTAATAGATACAAGCATAAAGGTGTAGGAAGGAAACTACCAACAATTATCCCACCATGGGTTAATTAGAATCATCATAGAAGATGACCTCCAAAACTTCAGAATTCCTATTTAATGGGCAATTTTCAGAGACATGCAGACAGATGAGGATATAAAAGCCCTCACATATGATATTAGCCCTACTTTCATTGAAAAGGATGAAGAAGATACTGAAACAGATGGAGAATAATCATAGAGGGATGAAGAGGAGATAGATGAGGATGAAGATGAAGAGAAAGAGGAAGAAGGTGATGAATAAATAGAGGAAGCTGTCAAGGAGGACACTGATAAACAAGATGAGGATCTAGAGGGAGAAGAAGAAGGGAGAGACAAAGGTGAAAAGGGAAATGGGAAAGAAGAGGCAAATGAAAAGGAGGAGCAACCCAGGGTGTGTCCAAAACTCATTGAGAAAGAGGCAATAGCTTCCCTCACTGCCCTTAACACCCCTATCGAACAAAAAGGAAAATGATAGAGGCAAACTCCCTTATACTTCATAACAATAAAAAGTACAAGGATAAGGTAGGGAAAACCCCAAACTCTAGCCAAGGTCCCCATTGTTATTGAGAACATACCTACATAGTAGGAGAAGATGGATCCTCTTATAAAAAATCAAGAAGAAGGATCCTTAGCACAAACCTCCCCTAAGTCTCCTATCACCTATGTGAGAAGGCCTGTAACCAGATCTACCTCGTTCAAAGGAAAAGACCTCCTACAGGATACATAATAGGACCTGCATGAAGCAGAGTCAATCCTTCAGGAAACTCTGCTAAACCTACAAAAAACTCAAAAATTAGATGAGGAAGGAAGTAAGCAGCCAAAAACAAAGAGAGAGGACCTAGAGCTAAGGGAACCTAGTCCTCAACCTAACCTTGACTCATACTACATATTAATTGAGGGGGGTAAGGTCATTCCAAAAAAAATTTCCATTCCATTATTCTTTGAGCTTGAGAAAGAAAGAGCTAGAACACATAGATGGATGCAGATTGCCAAGTCCAAGGGAGTGGAGGACATTGGTCACATGGAGGGAAAGATCAAAGAGATGGGCAAAGAACTAAGTAGCCCGAGGGACAGAGAGGCCATAATAAAGGCTTAGTTGGAGGTAGAAAATGCATGGTTGAAAGGACAACTGCAAGAAAGAGAGAATCAATTAGTATCCATGGCCAATCTATCTTTAGAAGCAATCCAGTGTAGGATGCTAGCTAAGTCTTATGCATTATACCTTAAGGAACAGTGGCTACAATTCCAAATCAAGACCCTAGAATAGAGAGGCACTATGCCATTCCAAGACTATAGATAGTTCATTGATCTCTGTGATCAAAGTACATTAGAGGATAGGGTTAATATGTCTGAGTTCTACTTGCATAACATGGATTTGACATATATGAATGTATGGGACCATAATGCAAAGTTGGGGGATTTACAGTTGATGTCTTTGGCATCATGGATGAACCATGAGGAAGAAAGAGATACAAAAATGAAGAAGATATTGGCAAGGGAACAAAATGAGCCTCTCATGATAAGAGTTGAGCCGTCCAATCCAATGGTTGTCATTAGCACACATAATTTAATTGAAAATGATCCTCAACTTACACCAAAGTATCTTGCTGCCAAGAGCAAGCAATTACACATTTTGAGGATATGTTTAGACTGTTAGGGGATGAAAACATATAAGCTTGCCAAAGGGGATGGAATACTTTTACATATATTTTGAAAATTAGAGAGTAACATTCTTCTCAAAGCATGAGAGAAGCACTGAACATCAGACCCATGTACAAACAAACCATCCAAAGGGTAAAAGTCAATTGGATTGCCTTGAGACTCAGTCCACCACTGCTCTTGGCGATGTTAGAAGGAAGGAAGGAAGAGGAAGAAAGAAAGAAGTGGGAGGAGTTGAAAAGGAAGGCATGATTCTATACATAAGAGGAAACCACAACAGAAGCATGGGATGTTAGGGAGGCCACTAGAGCTATGAAAGACATGGATATTGACTGAGTTGCTTAGAGGATGAGCAACACTTTCAGTGGGGGTGATGATGGGCCTCATCATTGGGTAACTATATAGACCTTAAGTCACCTCATAGCTTAGTCAAATCAACTCTTCTCACAATTTATTACATGTTTTGAGTGTATTTTGTTTAATGAGATGAGTTAAAGTGAGATACTATTCCTAGTGGACTAATATGCATTGAATGCAAGTTTGAAAGAGAAAATCAAGGAATTTTGGCAAGATTAAGGTTTGAAACTTGAATGGGACAAGGGAGAGATATTGTAGGAGGTAAATCCTCCTCATTTACTCCTCTCTCAGTCGAATATTCCTCCATTAATCACACCAGCTCAGAGTACAAGCAGCCAAGTCATGAAGCTGAAAAGGTAGTCGAGAAAGTGATAGTCAAAGAGTTAGTTCATCTCGAGTTTGGGAGCCAAGCCTCCCTATATTTAAGGAATTCATTGGGGACTTCAGTTGTATAAATAAAGAGGCCTAGATCCTCATTAGGATTCAAATTTTTGTTGTAAAAACACCAGTTATTTTTGAGCTCCAGACTTGTGGAAGACATTGCTATGTAATTTTCTATTTTGATAATGAGAATGAGTTTTTTCATGATCCAGTACTGAGTTAACTCAGAGGGCTGAAGCTCTTGGGTTAGGGCCCAACTCTAGAAAAAAAGGTTTCTCATCTCGTATATGTATGCTTATATTAGTTTCATAGTGTTTCTAGGAAAACTAGTGTCTTTTCGATCGACTAGCCCTCTAGGATTGGTAGCTATCCTAGAACCAACAATCAAAGCAATTTGGGATTTCTTCAATGTATGATAGATAAGAGAGAGGCAAAGGAACCAACCTGGATCCCCCACTTAACTCCTTTCTTGATCTCTCTCCCCCTTGACAGAGCTTGCAACTCCTCTCCTACTTATCCCGCTTAGAGAATACCTGTAGAAACACAGTAACAAAACACTGTCAAAGCATCTTGATCTATTATATCATAAGCATTGCAGAATCCGAAATACAATGAACATACAATGGCATTCATGAATAATAACATTCATAATTATGCAGTTGTATGGAAGAAAACCCAAAGAACTTTATTAAATAGAAGGGAGAATTACAACACAACCGTTTGATCCAGCATCATCCTCCCAGCATCAAAGCCCTCTTCACCTCATGAAAAGCAAGATCACACCAACAATACAATGCTCTTTCTCAACCACAAACTATCAGCACTTCCTTGCAAATTACAAATTCCAGCTTGTAGATCTCTTAGATGAGGGATCCATTTATAGATGTGTGCAAGGGTGTGAGTCATCTCTGGGTTTTTTATTAGTGTCATTCCACTTGTTTCATTTGGTTCCACTTGGAGATTTCTTAGATCTCTTACTCATCCCTGGGTGAATTCAAAGAGGCAAGTGTCATAGGAGAAGTTTCTAGAATATTCCATGAGAATTCACTTAGCAAACTGTCTCGGAAATTTTTCCATCCTCGCTCATTGCCCCTATAGAAGGCCTCATTAGTATGCATCACACTTGGCTACCATGGAAGTCAGTATGCATCGCACCCTGACAGTGGAGCAGTCAGTATGGTCTAGTTTTGGCGAGTTCTGGATGGTTTCTCAGGGGGAACTTTTGGGGAATGATGTAATCAGTTGACCATGATCCTTTAGGGTATGAAACAACACCTTCTAGGGGTTAAAGAGCCCTAGTTTATCGACATATAAGATTGGGGTTGCAGTGCCCAAATATGTCTATAACAGTTGCCCCTAAAGCATGAAGTCATAAATCTTTGATGTCGGGTGAAATTCTTTATCACGAGGATCTAAGGTTTTCAAAATTGGAAGGTGACTTATATAAGATACAATACAATACATCATCATAATATAATTTTCATGATCTAGTTGATGTTGGAAATAATAT
>APFE030246579.1:18872-52631 GCA_000404065.3 Pinus taeda
CTAGGAGATGAAGCGCCAAACTATGGGCCCTGTTTGGGTAAATTGGTACATCAACTTCTCGGGGTCGTAACTTTGGCACATAATCTATGTTTGACGCACACAGTACCTTGTTAGAAAGATCTATCCAAGGACTACAACTTTGAGTGAGAAACATCAATCTAAGGCCCATGTTTCTCCCAATTTTCCCAAAAACTTCGTTTAGGGCCTCAAAATGGCTTCGGAAGTTCAGGACTCGAAAAAACTGCCAAAAATAGTAAATTGTGCTACAAAGAAGGAAACTAAAAAACTAAAAGAAACAATGGTGGGGGTCCAAGTGGAATAGGCAAGTGGCCACTAATATCCACCTGGATCATTTCTCCCCCATTGCGTTGAGTTCCTTCATGAGATGAGGAAACTTCTACTGAACTGGTCCCTGGTGAGTCACTTGCCCTAGTGAAGGAGTTTGACTGCTTTGACAAATCGATATAGTTGGATCCTTTGCTGTCGGGTTTTCTTAATCTGTGTTTCCATGATCTGATAAGTTGTGGCTTTGCTCCATTCAATATGGATTTAACCTTGTAGCTGTGAGTTGTTCTGCAATGTTTGATGTGTCCAGCAATGGTGGGAAGTATGGTCGAAGGCGGTCCATCTTGAACATTGGGTGTAGGCTAAGGAATGGGGGAATGATGAGCTCACATTTATTGTCACCCACAGCCTTGGTAATGGTGTAAGGACCATATCGGAGTGGTCTGAGTTTCTGATATGCTATGGTAAGCCATTCCTTCTGCAAATGCAACCAGACTTTTTCGCCCACCTGAAACTTGTGTGGCACCCGATGTTGATCATGTCATTGCTTGTGCTTGGCATTTGATTTCTCCAGAATGTCATGGACCTACTGGTAGATATGTTGGATGTTCTTAATGAAGTTTTTTGCCTTATCATATTCTGACTGGACATGAGCCGAATCTTCCTAAGTAGCCGCAAATGGTATGGCCACATCAATGGGACATAGTGGCTAGAATCCTAAGCCCACTTGAAAAGGGTTGTGGCCAATCGAGCTGTGGAGATCCAGGTTATAATTTTGTTGGACCTAGGGAAGGTTCCCATCCCATGTGCATGGATTCTTTGAGTAGTACATGCATAGAATGTGTACGATCATCCTATTAACGATCTCTGTCTGGCCATCAATTTGGTGATGGAAAGTTGTCGACTTAGTGAGCTTGGTGTCCAGCATCAACCAGAGACTGGGCCAAAATGTATAGAGGAACCTGTTGTCTTGATCTGAGATGATAGACTGTGGGATCCCAAAGTGTACCCACACTCATTCAAAGAAGAGTTTAGTAGTGGCTTCTACTATGATATTCTTCTTGCAGGCTGCCATAATGAACATCTTCAAGAATATGTCAACGACCACAAAAATACAGTCGCTGTCATGCTTAGTAGAAGGAAGGCTCGACATGTAATCCATCGAAATGGATTCCCAAGGTTGACTAGGGGTAGGTAGCAGAGTATAGAGGCCTTGCTTCTTGATGGTCAATTTAGAAATGGCACAAGGAGTGAAGGATCTGATGTACTTCCCAACATCCTATCAAATATTTTGCCAATAGAAACACTTCTGCAGTACTGCCACTATTTTCTCGACCAATGCCCAACGACCTGACCATAGTGTGTTTCCCAAATCATCTTGGCTGGCTCACTTGAAGGAACACAAAGGTGTCCCAGGTGGCATAACAGGGCATCCTGGAGGTGAAAATCTAGAACTTGCTGACCCTCCAAGAGCATCTAGTATGTGTCACCAAATTTTGGGTTGCTTATGTAGAGAAGTGGCCAATCAGAAGTCTCGTGCTCACAAGAGTTGAGAATTATGGTTAAATCCATGATCGGTGGTCCGCTGAGGCAGTTTGCAACATTATTGGTGCTACCCTTCTTATACTTGATATTCAAATGGAACTGTTGTAGGTACGTGGACCAATTTTGATGGCGATCATTCTGCAACTTCCCTTGCTTCTGTATGAACTGCAAGGGTCAGTGGTCTGTGTAAATGAACGTTTCCTTCCCCAAAATGTAATGCTTCCATTGTCGGTAAGCCTGCACAATGGAATACATCTCTTTGTCATAAGTGGATACTTCCGAAATGTGTATGAAAGTATCTCACTGTGATATGCCACTAGATGCCCCTGTTGAGTAAGGACTACCCCAATAGCATAGTCAGAGGCATATTTTTCGATCTCAAATGGTTGTTGCAAGTTTGGTAAAGTGAGCGTTGGTGCAGAGAAGAGGCAATGTTTCAACTCTGTGAATTCCTTCTGTTGAGATTCAGACCAAAATGATTTTTCTTTCGCTCCTCCCTTGGAGACTTGACTCAAGGGCCAAGTGATATGAAAGAATCCCAACACGAACCTGCGGTAGAAATTAGCAAGATCTAGAAAGACATGGAGCTCTATTAGAGTGGTTGGTGCTAGCCAATCCTGAATGACTTGGATCTTGGATAGATCTACATGCACCCATCATTCATCAATAATGTATCCCAGATATTAAACATGGGTCATGCCAAAAGTGTATTTCTCCAAATTGGCACGCAGCTTGTGTTGCCACAGTGTTTGGAAAACCTGTCGGATTTGGTGGAGGTGCTCTTCCCAACTCTGGTTGAAGATTAGGATGTCATCCAAGTATACCACTACAAATGAGTTGTTGAAGGGCCACAAGATGTCATCCATCAACCTCATGAAGGTTGCAGGATCATTCAGAAACCCAAGAGGCATAACCAACCATTCGAAAAGGCCCTCCTTGGATTTGAAGGCAATCTTCCACACATCGGAGGGTTCGATTGGTACCTGATAATAGCCAGACTTCACGTCGATATTACTGAAATATTTTTCCCTTTAAAGTTGGTCCAGTTCGTCATCAATCCATGGGATTGGGTACCTACTCTGGACAATGATCTTGTTCAGCGCCCGATAGTCAATACAGAGTCTCCAAGGCATGTCCTTCTTCGGTACCAAAATGATCGGGCTCCCACAGGGCAATGAAATCGGATGGATGTGACCTTTCTGCAACAGCTCCTGAATCTACCTCTTGATTTCGTCATTCTCCAAAAGGGAGTGATGATATATTGGTCCATTGGGTAGTGACACACCACAGGTCAAATCGATGGAGTGCTTGACGTGACAATGAAGTGGCACCCCTATAGGGGAGGTGAAGATTTCCTCGTACTCCTCCACGACCTTGTCCATATATTGTTGTCGTGCAAAGGGTCCCTGTCTAGAGGTTGTGGCCACTGTCTTCTTCTTTCCTTAAGGGCGTATCATTAGGAGAACAAATTTCCCAGTTTTGGAAATGAGCTTACTGCATTGTTTTGTAGTAACCAAAGAGATGGCAGTGGGCAGTGCTACCTTCAGTATCCTGTACAACTTATTTCCCAAAGTAACAATAACAACACAAGGCCTTGAATCATACACAACATGTCGCTTCCATAAGTATGGCTGGCCTAATAATACATCACAAACATCAAGGGGAGCAATGTCACATAATACCTCATCCGTGAAGGGCTTGATGTTGTATGGAAGGCGACACTGTTGGCTCATGCGAAGATCTCATCCTTGGTGAAGCTACCTGATGGTGTATAGGTTTGGATGTGCTATGGTCGGTAAGCCCAACCGCTTCATGGCCTCTATGGAAATGAGGTTATTTTGGCTCCCACTGTTGAAAATGAATGGTAGAGGGGAACCCTTTACCCACATCTATGAGTGGAAGAGGTGCTCCTCCTCCTCTGGATCTTTGGTTTCCTCCTTCTAGATCTTCGTGGTGGCAACGATGGTGTTGGGCTCCACATCAATAATTTGATTACCTTTGTCATTCCCCTTGTCGGGCTCTGACTCAGAGTCAAAACATGCATCTGATTCCAAATCCTTTAGCTTGGCCACCGGTGACTACTTGGCCCGACACTCACTTGCGTTGTGAGTGGATCTCTTATGGAACTCACACCACTTTCCCGTGTCCTTCTTCAGCTTCGTGACATTCTTCTTTGCTTATGGCTTTGGCGGGTACTCCTTGGCCGCTCTACCTTAGCTTTGTCCTTTGTTCTGCAGTTTGGGGGCACCTTTCCCTTGCTTCGGATTTGCAAATCCAAAGTCTTTCTTCTTCTGTTTAAACTTTTTCTCGATCTTGACGACATATCGGTATGCTGTGCCAAGCAAGGAGATGTCCCGAAATTCCACCTTGTCCTAGATGTACCTATTTAGGCAGTTGTGGTACTTGAGAACCAAATGATTCTCAGAATCCTTGATAACCAACTTCATGCGAATGGTATGAAAAACATTGGTAAACTCTGGCACATATTAGTCCCTTCCCTGTCGTAGTGTTGTCCACTTTATGTATTTATCCTCATAGCTCCTGACAGGGTAGTACTACTCCTTGATGGCATCCCGGAATGAGTTCGAAGTCAGTACGGCTGAAAACAGTGAGTTTGTACTTTCATCCTTCTGCTCATAGTAGGTTTCCCACCAGTCCTTGACGTGGGGGGCTGCTTTGAGAAGTGAAAAAGTGATATTTTCCTGGCTAGAAAAATCATGAACGGAAAAATGTCCTTCTAGCAGATTTAACCATTTATCTACCGCATCTTCATCTATCTGACCCTCGAATATGGGAATGTCAAAGTTAACTTGTACCTTAAAGGGTGTGACGCTTCCATAGTAGCTTCAAGAAGTAGATGCGTCACCCTTGGGTAGCCGCTGAAGGATCTGGGAAAAGTTGTCCATCACTGCATTACTTTGTCGCTCGAGGGCTTCTTCGAGCGAGATTTTGATAGGATCTCCTACCCCCTTGTCTTTATTTTCATCCGCCATGGTAGGCCATTGGGATTTACGAGGCTAGTCTTGTAAAGGTTCGACTAGTTCAAGCCCTAACTCCTTATATCCCGACCTCATTCGGTACATACAAAGAAAAACAAAGAAAGAGAAGACCGCTCTGATACCCTTGATCCGGATTTAAATAAGAACGCAACAAATTACATATATAACCATAAATACAAAGATGCAGTAGAAATAACACTTCATTTCATTAATATCAAATACTGAAATGTGCTTACAAACATAATGGAAATAATACTAGCTCGGGCGATGGTAGCTTATCTCTGAGAAGAGATGTGACAGCCACATGCCTCTAAACTATGTTACAATGAGGCTCGAAGGCCTATTTATTGTTGAGAAACAATGGAAAACCCTAAAAATCCAAAAACCTAACCCTAGGAGATGAAGCGCCAAACTGTGGGCCCCATTTGGGTAAATTGGTACATCAACTTCCCGGGGTCATAACTTTGGCACACGATCTCCATTTAATGCACACAATACCTCATTAGAAATATCTATCCGAGGACTACAACTTTTGAGTGAGCAACATCAATCTATTCTCAATGTTGATCCTAGTTTTCCAAAAAACGTCGTTTAGGGCCTCAAAATGGCTCTAGAAGTTTAGGACTCAAAAAAACTGAAAGAAACAATGGTGGGGGTCCAAGTGGAATAGGCGGGTGGCCACCAATACCTACCTAGATCATTCCTCCCCCCTTAGGAAGCAATGGTCCCCATTACATTGAGTTCCTCCATGAGATGAGGAAACTTCTCATGAACTTGGTCCCTTATGAGCCACTTGCCCTAATGAAGGAGTTAGCCTGCTTTGATAACTTGATATAGTTGGATCCTTTGTTGTCAGGTTTTCTTGATTTGCGTGTCCATGATTCAATCAGTTGTGGCTTGCTCCATGAAATCTGGATCTAACTCTATAGGTTTGAGTTGTTTTGCAATGTTTTATTCTTCTAGCAATGGTGGGAAGTATGGTTGTAGGTGGTCCACATTGAACACTCGGTGTAGGCCAAGGAATGGGAGAATACTAAGCTCAAATGCATTGTCTCCCACAGCCTTGGTAATGGTGTAAGGACCATATCAAAGTGGTATGAGTTTCTGATAGGCTCTATTAAGTCGTTCCTTCTACAAATGCAACTAGACTTTGTTACCCACCTGAAACTTGTGTGGAACCCGATATTGATCATGTCGCTTCTTGTACTTAGAATTTGATTTCTCCAGAATTTCATGGACTTGCTTGCATATATGTTGGATATGGTCAATGAAGTTGTTTGCCTTATCGGCTTCCAACTGGACATGAGCCGAATCTGCCTGAGTAGCTGCAAATGGTATGGCCACATCAATGGGACATAGTGGCTGGAATCCCAAGCCCACTTGAAAAGGGCTATGGCCAATTGAGTTGTGGAGAGCCTAGTTATAGTTGTGCTAGACATATGGAAATCTCTCATCCCATGTGTGTGGATGCTTTGAGTTGTACATGCGCAGAATGTGTACGATCATCCTGTTAACGACCTCTGTCTAGCCATTAGCTTGGGGATGGAAAGTTGTGGACTTAGTGAGCTTGGTGTCCAGCATTGACTAGAGACTGTACCAAAATGTACTAAGGAACCTGCTATCCCGGTTTGAGATGATAGACTGTAGGATCCTAAAATGTACCCACACTCGTTCAAAGAAGAGTTTAGCAATGGCTTCTGATGTGATATTCTTTTTGCAGCCTGCCATAATGGCCATCTTCGAGAATCTATCAATGACCACAAAAAAAATAGTTTTTCCATGCTTAGTAGAAGGAAGGCCCAACATGTAATCCATGGAAATGGATTCCCAGGGTTGACTAGGGGTAGGCAGCGGAGTAGGGTTGGTTTGGAAATGGCGCAGGCAGTGTAGGATCTGATGTACTTCCCGACATCCAGTCGAAGATTCGGCCAGTAGAAATACTTCTGGAGTACTGCCACTATTTTCTTGACCCCGAAATGCCCAATGGCTCGACTATAGTACGCTTACCAAATCATCTTTGCTCACTCGCTTGAAGGAACACAAAGGTGTCCCAGATGGAATAGGAAGGCATCCTGGAGGTGAAAATCTGGAACTTACTGACCCTCCAAGAGCATCTGGTATTTGTGGTTGAATTCTGGGTTGCTTTTGTAGAGAAAGTTGCCAATCATAAGTCTCGTGCCCATAAAAGTTGAGCACGGTGGTTAATGCCATGATCAGTTGTACGCTAAGGCACTGTGCAACATTATTGGTGCTACCCTTCTTATACTTGATATTCATTTGGAATTGTTTCAGGCATGTGGACCAATTTTGATGGCGGTCATTCTGCAACTTCCCTTGTGTCTGTATGAACTGTAGGGGTCAGTGGTCTGTGTGGATGATCATTTCCTTCCCCAAAATGTAATGCTTCCATTGTTGGGAGGCCTGCATAATGGAATACATCTCTTTGTCATAAGTGGGATACTTCTGAACTGTGTCTGAAAGTGTCTCATTGTGATATGCCACTAGATGCCCCTATTGAGTAAGGAATGCCCCAATAGCATAGTCAGAGGCATCTGTCTCGATCTCAAATGGTTGTTGCAAGTCTAGTAAAGTGAGCACTCGTGTAGAGAAGAGGCAATGTTTCAACTATGTGAATGCCTTCTGTTGAGATTCAGACCAAAATAATTTTACTTTCGCTCCACCCTTGGTGACTTGACTCAAGGGCCAAGTGATATGAGAGAATCCCAACACAAACCTGCAGTAGAAATTGGCAAGACCCTAAAAGATACGGAGCTCTGTCAGAGTGGGTGGGGCTGGCCAATCTCGAATGACTTGGATCTTGGCTGGATCCACATGCACCCCTCATTCATTAATAATGTATCCCAGATACTGAACCTAGGTCATGCCAAAAGTGCATTTCTCCAAATTCGCACACATATTGTGTTGTCGCAGTGTTTGGAGAACATGTAAGATGTGGTAGAGGTGATCTTCCCAACTTTGGCTGAAGATCAGGATGCCATCCAAGTATACCACTACAAATGAGTTGGTGAAGGACTGCAAGATGTCATCCATCAACCTCATGAAGGTTGCAGGAGCATTCGTCAACCAAAAAGGCATAACCAACCATTCAAAAAGGCCCTCCTTGGCTTTGAAGGCATGCTTCCACACATCACAGGGTTCGATTGGTACTTCGTGATAGCTACACTTCAAGTCGATCTTGCTAAAATATTTTACCCCCTTTAATGGGTCCAGAAGGTCATCAATCCATGGGATCAGGTACCTATTCTAGACAGTGATCTTGTTCAACACCCGATAGTCAATATAGAGTCTACAAGTCGCATCCTTCTTCTATACCAACACGATCAGGCTCCCACAGAGTGACGAACTCGGATGGATGTGACCTTTCAGTAGCAGTTCTTGAATCTACCTCTTGATTTCGTCGTTCTCCAGAATAGACTGCTGATAGATTGGTCCATTGGGAAGCGATGCACCTGGGGTCAGATTGATGGAGTGCTTGACCTGATAGTGCAGTGGCACCCCTGTGGGGGAGGTGAAGATGTCCTCGTACTCCTCCATCACCTTTTCCATCTGTTGCTTTTGTGCGAAGGGGCCCTGTCTAGAGTTCATGGCCACCGCTTTATTCTTTCCTTGAGGGGGTATCATTAGGAAAACAAATTTCCTGGTTTTGGAAATGAGCTTACTACATTGTTTTGCAATAACCAAAGAGATGGCGGTAGGTGGTGCTACCTCCAGTATCCTGTACAACTTATTTCCCAAAGTAACAATAACAGCAAGAGGCCTTGACTCATGCACAACATTTCCCTTCCATAAGTATGGTTGGCCTAATAATACATCACCAACATCAAGGGGAGTAATTTCACATAATACCTCATCCGTGAAGGGCTTGATGTTATATGGAAGGCAACATTGTTGGCTGACGCGAAGATCCCGTCCTTGGAGAAGCCACCCGATGGTGTACGGTTGTGGATGTGCTGTGGTCGGTAATCCCAACCGCTTCACAACCTTTGCCAAAATGAGGTTCTTTTGGCTCCCGCTTTCAACAATGAACTATAGCGGGGAACCCTATACCCACATCTGGGAGTGGAAGAGGCGCTCCTCCTCCTCTGGATCTTCGGGTTCCTCCTTCTAGATCTTCGTGGTGGAAACAGTGGTGTTGGGCTCTGCATTAATAATCTACCTCCCTTTTTCATTCCCCTTATCAAGATCTGACTTAGAGTCGGAACATGCATATGATTATAAAGCCTTTAGCTCGGCCATTAGTGATTGCTTGGCCCGACACTAACTTGTGTTGTGAGTGGATCTCTTATGGAACTCACACCACTTTCCCTTGTCCTTCTTCTTCTTTGTGGCATTTTTCTTTTCTTGCGGCTTTGGCAGGTTGTCCTGGGCTGCCCCACCTTGGATTTTTCCTTTGTTCTATATTTTTGGGGCACCTTTCCCTTGCTTCGGATTTGAAGATCCAAAGTCTCGCTTCTTCTGTTTAAACTTTTTCTCAATCTTGACGACATATTGGTATGTCGTGATGAGCGAGGAGATGTCCAGGAATTCCATCTCGTCCTAGATGTACCTGTGCAGGAAGCCACGATACTTGAGAACCAAATGATTCTCACAATCCTTGATACCAAACTTCATGCGAAGAGTATGAAAAACATTGGTAAACTCTGGCACATCTTGGTCCCTTCCCTGTCGCAATGTTGTCCACTTTATGTATTTATCCTCATAGATCTTGACACGGTAGTACTGCTCCTTTTTGGCATCCCGAAATGAGTCCCAAGTGGGTGCAACTGAAAAAAATGAGTTTGTTCTTTCATGTTTATGCTCATAGTAGGTTTCCCACCAATCCTTGACGTGGAGGGCTTCTTTGAGAAGTGCAAAAGTGATCTTTTCCCGGCTGGAAAAATATTATTATAGCAGATTTAACCATTTATCTACAACATTTGCATCTATTTGACCCTCAAATATGGGAATTTCAAAGTTAACTTGTACCTTAAAGGGTGTGGCGCATCTAGAGTAGCTGCCAGAAGTAGATGCGTCGCCCTTGGGTAGCCGCTGAAGGATCTATGCAAAGTTCTCCATCATCCCATTCCCTTGTCGATTGAGGGCTTCTTTGAGCAATATTTTGATAGGATCTCCTGCCCCCTTGCCTTTATTTTCATCTTCCATGGGAGGCAGTCGGGATTGACGAGGCTCGTCTTGCATAGGTTTGACCAGTTCAAGCCCTAACTCCTTATATCCTGACCTTTTTGGGGACATGCAAAGAAAAACAGAGAAAGAGTAGACCACTCTGATGTCACTGATCCAAATTTAAAAAGGAACACAACAAATTATAGATATAACCATAAATACAAAGATATAGTAGAAATAACACTTCATTTCATTAATATCAAATACTAAAATATGTTTATAAACAGAATGGAAATAAGACTAGCTCGGGCGATGGTAGCTTATCTCTGAAAAGTGATGTGGCAGCTACATGCCTGTAAACTGTGTTACATTGAGGGTCAAAAGCCTATTTATTTTTCAGAAAGAATGGAAAACCCTAAACATCCAAAAACCTAACCCTAGAATATGAAGCGCCAAACTATGGGCCCTGTTTGGGTAAATTGGTACATCAACTTCCTTGGGTCGTAACTTTGGCACACGATCTCCATTTGACATGCAAAATACCTCGTTAGAAATATTTATCTGAGGAATACAAATTTTGTGTGAGAAACATCCATATACACCCATGTTTCTCCCATTTTTTCCAAAAACTTCGTTTAGGGCCTCAAAACGACTCCGAAAGTTCAGGACCCGAAAAACTGCCAAAAATAGTAAATTGTGCTACAAAGAAGGAAACTTAAAAACTAAAAGAAACAATGGTGGGGGTCCAAGTGGAATAGGTGGGTGGCCACCAATATCCACCTTGATCATTCCTCCCCCCTTAGGAAGTAATGGTCTCCATTGCGTTGAGTTCCTCCATGAGATGAGGAAACTTCTGCTCAACTTGGTCCCTGGTGAGCCACATGCCCTAGTGAAGGAGTTGGCCTACTTTGACAACTCGATATAGTTTGATCCTTTGTTATCGGGTGTTCTTGATTTGTGTTTCCATGATCTGATCAGTTGTGGCTTTCTACATGCAATTTGGATTTAACTCTATAGGTGTGAACTGTTCTGCAATGTCTGATGTGTCCAACAATGGTGGGAAGTATGATTGAAGGCGATCCACATTGAACACTTAGTGCAGGCCAAGGAATGGGGGAATGTTGAGCTGAAATGAAATGTCACCCACAACCTTGGTAATGGTGTAGGTACCATATCGGAGTGGTCTGATTTTCCGATAGGCTTCGGTAAGGCATTCCTTCTGCAAATCCAACTAGACTTCGTCACTCACTTGAAACTTGTGTGGCACCTGATGTTGATCATGTCACTACTTGTACTTGGCATTTGATTTCTCTAGAATGTCATGGACCTGCTAGCAGATATGTTGGATGTGCTTAATGAATTTGTTTGCCTTATTGACTTTCGACTAGACATGAATCGAATCTACCTGAGTCACTGCAAATGGTGTGGCCACATCAATGGGACATAGTGGCTGGAATCCCAAGCCCACCTAAAAATGGTTGTGGCTAGTCGAGCTGTGGAGAGCTCAGTTATAGTTGTGCTGGACAAAGGGAAGGCTCTCATCCCATGTGCGTGGATGATTTGAGTTGTAAATTCACAGAATGTGTACGATCATCCTGTTGATGACTTCTTTCTGGCCATCAATTTTGGGATGGAAAGTTGTGAATTTAATGAGCTTGGTGTCCAGCATTGACTAGAGACTGGACCAAGATGTACTAAGGAACCTGCTGTCCCGATCTGAGATGATAGACTATAGGATCCCAAAGTGTACCCATACTCGTTCAAAGAAGAGTTTAGCAATGGCTTCTGTTGTGATATTTTTCTTGCACGCTTCCATAATGGCCATCTTCAAGAATCTGACGACCACCACAAAAACACAGTAATTTCCATGCTTAGTAGAAGGAAGGCCCGACATGTAATCCATGTAAATGGATTCCCAAGGTTAACTAGGGGTAGGCATCGGAGTATAGAGGCCTTGCCTCTTGATGGTCAGTTTGGAAATGGCATAGCTAGTGCAAGATTTGATGTACTTCCTGACATTCTGTTGAAGATTCGGCCAATAGAAATACTTTTGTAGTACTACCACTATTTTATCGACCCTGAAATTACCAACGGCCCAACTATAGTGTGCTTCCCAAATCATCTTGGCTCGCTCACTTGAAGGAACAAAAAGGTGTCCCAAGTGGCATAGCAGGCCATATTAGATGTGAAAATATGGAACTTGCTGACCCTCCAAGAGCATCTGGTATGTGTGGCCAAATTCTGGGTCGCTTTTGTAGAGAAGTGGACAATCAAAAATATTGTGCCCACAAGAATTGAGCACAGTGGTTAACGCCATGATTGGTGGTTAGCTGAGGTAGTCTGTAACATTATTGGTGCTACCCTTCTCATACGCGATATTCAAATGGAACTATTGCAGGTCTGTGGACCAATTTTGATGGCGATCATTCTGTAACTTGCCTTACGTCTATATGAACTATAGGGGTCGGTGGTTTGTTTAGATGTTCATTTCCTTCCCCAAAATGTAATGCTTCCATTGTCAATAGGCCTACACAATGGAATATATCTCTTTGTCATAAGTGGGATACTTCCGGACTGTGTCTAAAAGTGTCTCACAGTGATATGCAACTGAATGCCCCTGTTGAGTAAGGACTGCCCCAATAGCATAGTGAGAGGCATCTGTCTCAATCTCAAATGGTTGTTGCAAGTCTGGTAAAGTGAGCATTGGTGCAGAGCAGAGGCGATGTTTCAACTCTACGAATGCCTTTAGTTGAGATTTATACCAAAAGAATTTTTCTTTCGTTCCTCGCTTGTTGACTTGACTCAAGGGCCAAGTGATATGAGAGAATCCCAACAAGAACTTGTGGTAGAAATTCGCAAGACCCAGAAAGATACGGAGCTCTGTCAGAGTGGTTGGGGCTGGCCAATTCCGAATGACTTAGATCTTGGATGGATCCAATGCACCCCTCGTTCATCAATAATTTATCCCAGATACTGAACCAGGTCATGCCAAAAGTGCATTTCTTATGTTGCCATAGTATTTGGAGAACCTGTTAGATGTGGTGGAGGTTCTCTTCCCAACTTTGGCTGAAGATTAGGATGTCATCCAAGTCTACCACTACAAATGAGTTGGTCAAGGGCCACAAGATGTCATCCATCATCCTCATGAAGGTTGCAAGAGCATTCGTCAAACCAAAAGGCATAACCAACCATTCTGAAAGGTCCTCCTTGGTTTGAAGGCATTCTTCCACACATCGGAGGGTTCGATTGGTACCTAGTGATAGCCAGACTTCAAGTCGATCTTGCGGAAATATTTTCCCCCCTTCAGTTGGTCCAAAAGTTCATCATTCTGTGGGATCGGGTACTTATTCCAGACAATGATCGTTTTCAGCATCTGATAGTAAATACAGAGTCTCCAAGTCCCATCCTTCTTATGTACCAAGACAATTAGGCTCCCACAGGGCGATGAACTCGGACGTATGTGAACTTTCTGCAACAACTCCTGAATCTAACTCTTGATTTCGTCGTTCTCCACAATGGAGCACTGATATATTGGTCAATTGGGCAACAACGCACCTAGGATTAGATCGATGGAGTGCTTGACTTGACAGTGCAGTGGAACCCCTATGGGGGAGGTGAATATGTCCTCGTACTCCTTCACGACCTTGCCCATCTATTTTTTCTATGCGGAGAGGCCCTGTCTGGAGGTCGTGGCCACCATCTTCTTCTTTCCCTGAGAGCGTATCATCAGGAAAACAAATTTCTCGGTTTTGGAAATGATCTTACTACATTGTTTTGCAGTAACCAAAGAGATGGCAGTAGGCGGTGCTACCTCTAGTATCTTGTACAACTTTTTTCCCAAAGTAACAATAACAGCATGAGGCCTTGACTCATAGATAACATGTCTCTTCCATAATTATGTTTGACCTAATAATACATCACAAACATCAAGGAGAGCAACGTAACATAATACCTCATCCGTGAAGGGCTTGATGTTTTATGGGAGGCGACACTGCTGGGTCACGTGAAGGTCCCATCCTTGGTGAAGCCACCCCATGGTGTACGGTTGTGGATGTGTTGTGGTCAGTAAACCCAGTCGCTTCACTACCTTTGCTAAAATGAGTTCTTTTGGCACCGTTGTCGATAATGAATTGTAGGGGGGAACCCTTTACCCACATCTTGGAGTGGAAGAGGCACTCCTCCTCCTCTGAATCTTCAGGTTCCTCCTTCTAGATCTTCGTGGTGGCAATGGTGGCGTTTGGCTCTGCATCGATAACCTACTTCCCTTTGTCATTCCCCTTGTCGGGGTTTGATTAAGAGTTGAAACATGTATATGATTCTGAAGCCTTTAGTTCAACCACTAGTGGCTGCTTGGTTTGAGACTCACTTCTGTTGTGAGTGGAGCTCTTATGGAACTCACACCACTTTCCCATGTCTTTCTGTAGCTTCGCGGCATTGTTCTTTGCTTGCAGCTTTGGCAGGTTATCTTGGGCTGCCCTGCCTTGGCTTTGTCCTTTGTTCTGCGGTTTGTGGGCACCTTTCCCTTGCTTCGGATTCACAGATCCAAAGTCGCACTTCTTCTGTTTAAACTTTTTCTTGATCTTAACGACATATCAGTATAATGTGCTGAGCGAGGAGATGTTCAGGAATTCCATCTCATCCTGGATGTACCTATGTAGGTAGCCATGGTACTTAAGAACCAAATGATTCTCAGAATCCTTAATACTCAACTTCGTGTGAAGGGTATGAAAAACATTGGTAAACTTTGGCACATCTTGGTCCCTTCCCTGCAGCGGCGTTGTTGACTTTATGAATTTATCCTCATAGCTCTCGACAGGGTAGTAGTGTTCCTTGATAGCATCCCAGAACAAGTTCCAAGTGGGTGTGGCTGAAAACAGTGAGTTTGTACTTTCATCCTTCTGCTCATAGTAGGTTTTCCACCAGTCCTTGACATGGGGGGCAGCTCTGAGAAGTGCAAAAGGGATCTTTTCCCAGCTGGAAAAATTATGAACAGAAAAATATCCTTATAGTAGATTTAACCATTTTTCTATAACATCTGCATCCATCTGACCCTCAAATATAGGAATGTCAAAGTTAACTTGTACCTTAAAGGGTGTGGCGCTTCCAGAGTAGCTGCCAAAAGTAGATGCGTCACCCTTGGGTAGTCGTTGATGGATCTAGGCAAAGTTGTCCATCATCGCATTCATTTGTCGCTCGAGGGCTTCTTCGAGCAAGATTTTCATAAGATCTCCCGCCCCCTCATCTTTCTTTTCATCCACCATGGGAGGCCGTCGGGATTTGCGAGACTAGTCTTGCAAATGTTTGACCAGTTCAAGCCCTAACTCCTTATATCCCGACCTCATTGGGGACATGCAAATAAAAATAGAGAAAGAGTAGACCGCTCTGATACCACTGATCCAAGTTTAAAGAAGAACTCAACAAATTACATATATAACCATAAATGAAAAGATGCAGTAGAAATAACACTTCATTTCATTAATATCAAATACTAAAATATGCTTACAAACATAATGGAAATAAGACTAGCTCGGGCGATGGTAGCTTATCTTTGAGAAGAGATGTGGTGGCTACATGCCTCTAAACTGTGTTACAATGAGGCTCTAAGGTTTATTTATTATTTAGAAATAATGGAAAACCCTAAACATCCAAAAGCCTAACCCTTGGAGATGAAGCGCCAAACTATGGACCTTGTTTGGGTAAATTAGTACATCAACTTCCCGGGGTCGTAACTTTGGCACACAATCTCTATTTGACGCACACAATACCTCGTTAGAAATATTGATCTGAGGAATAAAAATTTTGAGTGAGAAACATCAATCCAAAACCCATCTTGCTCCTAGTTTTCCCAAAAGCGTCGTTTAGGGCCTCAAAATGGCTCCGGAAGTTCAAGACCCAAAAAAACTGCCAAAAATAGTAAATTGTGCTACAAAGAAGGAAACTAAAAACTGAAAGAAACAATGGTGGGGGTCCAAGTGGAATAGGTAGGTGGCCACCAATATCCACCTGGATCAATGGATTGGCAAATGTCATTGCTAGGTTGTCACCACTTAGGGACAAATTTTCTGTAGAAATTCTTTATAAGCCATCCATCCTTGATAATATTACTTATTTATGCAATTTTAATGATGACCAATAGATACTGCATTTTATGGAAAACACTGATGTTTTCAAGGATGCAGAGATTGATGAAGATAAGAATGAGAAGACATTGTAGGATGCAGCCAGAAAAAGTAAAGGAAATCTCATACCGAAAGACGTGGTATCACTGGAAGAGTTGTATGATCCACAAAACCACTTCCAGGGACTTGTCAATGCTAAAACCCACAGTTCAACATTGTTGCATGAGCATAGCAATTTGGGAACATAAAAGTATTTGAAGTTTGTTAATCTTAGTACTTGTTGCACACCATAGGAAAGACAAATTTTTATCTGCTTGTTTAGGTAGTACCGAGATGTATTCACGTGGACGTATGATGAGCTTAAAACTTATGACACGTGAAATATCCAGCAAAAAATCCCAATCAAAGAAGGGGCCAAGTCATTCTAACAAAAAATATGGAAGGTACACCCAACACTTTAGCCTCTTATTCAAAAGGAATTAAGAAAGTTGTTGGATGCTCAGACCATATACAAAGTGTGACATTCTAAATGGGTTTCAAATTTAGTTATGGTAAGAAAGAAGTTCGGGGAAATCCGCTTATGTGTTGATCGATGAAATTTGAATTGCACCTCGAACAAAGATAAATATCACATGACATCTATGGAATAGAAACTACAAATAGTATCAGTGTTAAAAATGTTTTCTCTCTTGGATGGATATTCATGATACAACCAGGTTCTAGTCTTAGATGCTAACAGACTTAAAATGAATCTCTGCACAAAGTGGGGCACGTTCACATTTAAACGAATGCCATTTGGGTTGATTAACGTTGGTGCTATATTCAAACGTGCCATGGAAATCACATTCCAGGGATCTATTGGATAGAGCATAGTGGTCTATCGTGATGATGTTACAATGTTTTCCAAATGGATATCCGATCTTATACGCCACTTGAAGAAACTTTTCGAGCAATGTCGCAAGTACGAGATATCTCTTAATCCCTAGAAGAATATCTTTGCATAGTCCGAGGGTAATATCTTGGGCCACATCATTGCTAAGAGTAGGATTAAAGTAGACCTGAAGAGGGTCAAATCAATTATGTAGATTCCCTTCCAAGTGAACAAAAAAACTATGCACTCCTTTTTGGGGAAAATTAACTTCCTCTGTAATTTCATCTTTGACTATGCTTAGATTTTCAAGCCAATACAGGAGATGGTGAAGAAAGATGCAATCTAAAAATGTGATAAGAGGGAAAAGGATGTGTTTTCTTGTATCAAGCAACCTATTACAAAAGCACCTGCATTATACAACCCATATTTCAGCAGATATTTTTTTCTCTACACCTTTGCTTCTGACACTTCTCTTGTCGCTATGATCATGCAAAAGTATGACCAAAATAATTAGCAACGCATATATTTTATGAGCACTAATATTCAAGGATCCTAAATCAATTATCCCACCATTGAAAAGCAAACTTATGCAGTATATAAGGCGGTGAAGCACTTTTGTCCCTATCTCTTGAAAAATTATTGTATTATATCTTTTCCCCACCTAGCAGCTAGATCACTCTATGTTCAACAAGAGCTAGGTGAGAGAGGAGTGAAATAGATGACTGGTTTACAGGTGTATGAATTAGAGCTCAAACTAGTTCACACAATCAAGTGCCATGGTCTATGTTGACTAGCAATAGAAGCATTAGACGTAAAGGAAGAATGATATCTCTTAGGATGAGAGCAAGAAATCAAAATGTACAATGTTGAGCAAGATTCCCCCACTATTGTCATGAACTCTTGGTACACAGATGTGCGCCAATACCTTGAGCATGAAATTATGCCCTCCCATCTATCTGCATGGAAAAAGAGGGAACTTAGACTCAAATAATTATCTTACAAGATGGTGCATGTGTTTCTTTTCAGAAAGCACCATAATGGAGTGTTGCTTAGGTGTTTGGAAGCACACGATTAAGAGAAATTATTGTGTGATCTCCATTATGGACCAATTGAGGAATATTTCGCGGGTAGCACAACAACACATAAACTCAGTTGGGCTTGCTTAAACTGGCCTACATTATTCAAGGACACTCGTGCTTACGCCCACAAGTGTCCAAAGGTGTTCCTATAGAAACAAGAAGGCAGTTAGCCCATTGCAACCTATTGTAGTGGAAGAACCTTTTCAACAGTGGGGCTTGGGTGTTATTGGAGAAATTTTCCACATTCATGAAAGCAGCATCGCTATATTCTGACTGCCACATACTACTTTACGTGGTGGATAGAATTAGTTCTGCTCAAACATGTGAATGATTAGGAAGTCATAAATTTCCTTCAAGAGAACATCATTTCTAGGTTCCGCATTCCTACTTCACTTGTTTTCCATAATGCAAAATACTTTTCATCACTAATAGTTTATGGTTTTGCATTAAAAAATGGTATTGTATTGAAATATTTGGCTAATTATTATCTGCAGGGGAATGGTCTTACTGAATCCACAAATAAGAACCTCATTTGCATCATCACAAATACCATATTCTCTGAACAACAAAGTTGTCACTCCACTTACATAAATGCTTTATGGGTTGACCGAGTCACACCAAAACCCTCTCTGAACACCTCCCTTTACTTCCTGGTATACGGAAAATAACCCATCCTCCCTCCCAACATCTACTTTCGTGCTCTCTAACTTTTGCAAGAATCCTAAGGCAAGCCATGTTTATTAGTGTAGTGTAGGATGGAAAAACTTCACAAATTACATGAAGAACGGTTGAAAGAAAAATAAATATTTTCACTTCATCATAACCGTATCAAGAGGTGGTTTGACAAGAAGTATTTCGGGAAGAACAACTTTAGTGTGGGTGACTTAGTCTTAAAGTGGGATAAAACCCACGAGGACAAAGGAACACACACTAAGTTTAAATCCCTGTGGATTGGGCCATTGATAGTCCACGAAAAGCTTGGCTAGCACACTTATAATATTCAATCACTTGACGATAATATTAACTCTCTCCCTATCGATGGCCAAGACTTAAAACATTACTTTCAAGGACGATTTAGGGTTGTGTCCTACACTATCTACATAGCTTTCTTGTTTGTTTGAATTTTTGTTTGTGTTCTTCATGTGAATAATTATTGTGCATGAACATGTTGTGGCTTCTTAGTATGTGTGTGGTTTCACTCTAAAGAGTCTTGTGACACTTCAACATTTGGATAACCTCCTGTCCATATTCCTTGTGTTGGTTATATCTTTTGGTCGATGAAGTTTCGGTAGAAAATACGATCCATCTGTAAGGAGAGTTTTGGTCCAACCATGAACCTATGTCTATTCAGGAAACCTTATTCCTACAATCAGTTTTTATGTTTCAATGTTTTCATGCATATCCAATCAATAGAAGAGAAGAAGGGGAAAATCTAAATGAGCAAACTTAAATCAAAGGTCTCTATATTCTTCTTTGAAAGAACAAACTCTTTTGCTCTCAATAAGTCGGGATCCCTCTTCCACCCAAAAATGAATAAGTTTTGATGCAAATTCCTCTTTAAAATAAATAAATAAAGGAAAAATAAAAGAAAGGCTTCCTGCATAGAGAGGTGAAGCAAGCAACTTTGTCGTGGTACTTTCCAGGCTCGTTGGAAGTGGAGCAATGTATGTCACTACAACAAAAAAAGTCATTGGTGAGGGTCATGCCTGTGATGGACCTTTAAGGTCCATCACCAATGTTGCATATAGTGACAGTCCTTAAAAAACATTGTTTTAAGTGCATATAGTGATGGTCCTTTAAAGTTTGTCACCAAAGTAATTTTTAGTGACACTTTTGGTGAGGGTAGTTAAAGGCCTGTCACTAATTCTATCTTTGGTGACAATTCTAGTGACGATCTTTTATTGACCCTCACCAATGATCTTTTTGGTTACTTTTGGTGATAGTCAAAAAAATTTCATCATCATTGACCATTCCAATGAGTTTTTGATGATACGATGTGCATTCTAATATATTTTTTTTCAAAAGATAATGATTTAAGACCATTGTTGTGGAGTCTTTTTCATTATGTGTTTAAGGTCATACTGGTTAGAGTCAGTCAATTTGCTAAGAAGTAATTAGTGTGTATCATTTCCTTCAAGTCATGAGAATATAATTTTCCTATGATTCAATGCATGATTCATATCTATTAAGTTTATTATATAGCAAATTCCCTTTAGATAAAGTTCCACTAGTGTGTGTAGGAACTATATTGTTTAATACATAATCATGCTCTGTAAATTCTATTAATGAGAGAGACCTAGCACTCCTCAACAATTTTGGCACATCTTAGCATGTTTTGGGACACACTAACATTCCTTGGCACCTCACATGTCTTGGAACATCTTTGTACCTAGAACATCTTACCATGACTAGGACACCCAAGAACATGTTGGTAGGCCCTAACATAGCATAGCACTCTCCTAGCATGTGTTTCCATGCCCTACAGTCCCTAGAATTCCCTAGAATACTTTGACATGCATTAACATATAATAGCACTTGGCATGTATGGGAACCTATTATTAGTGTGCCCAGCATGGCCCTTTTGAAAAAGATAAATTCCTAACTTTTTAACCCACATACGTTTTCATTTCCTTTCATTTTAACTTGGTTCTTCCTTATGTTTCCTTGGGACTCCTTGAATGATCCAAACTTAACAGATATGCAGCGGAAATAATACTTCATTTCATTACTGTAAAATACTGAAATATGCTTACAAACCGAAGTGGAAATAAACCAACTAGGGCAATGGTAGCTTATCTCTGAAAAGAGATGTGCGGCTACATGCCTCTGAACTGTGTTGCAATGAGGCTCGAAGGCCTATTATTGTTGAGAAAGAATGGAAAACCCTTCACATTCCAAAACCTAACCCTAGAAGATGAAACACCAAATTGTGGGCCCCGTTTTGGGGTGAGTTGGACAGCGATCTTCCCAGGGTCGCGAATTGGTAATATTATCTCCATTTGACGAGCATTATAGCTCGTTGGAAAGATATCTCCGAGGACTATGATGAAAAAGACAATTTTTTCGTAGTTATATCGCTGGCGGTAGATTTCCCAAAAAACGTCGTTTAGGGCCTCAAAACGGCTCCAAAAGTTTAGGAGCCGAAAAACTGCTAAAAATAGTAAACTGTGCTATAATTAAGGAAACTGAAAAACTGAAAGAAACAGTTGTGGGGGTCCAAATGGGATAGGTGGGTGGCCACCAACATCCACCTGTATCATTCCTCCCCCCTTAGGAAGCAATGGTCCCCATTTTGTTGAGTTCCTCCCTAAGATGAGGAAGCTTCTGTTGAGTTGGGTCTCTACTGAGCTGTTCTGAAATCTCTGATGTGTCTAGAAATGGTGGGAAGCATGGTCGACGACAGTCCACATTGAACACTAGGTGCAAGTGAAGGAATGGAGGAATGTTGTGCTTCCAAGCATTGTTGCCCGTAGCCTTGGTACTGGTGTATGGACCATGTCAGAGTGGTTTGAGTTTCTGATGGGTTCTGGTAAGGCATTCTCTTTGCAGATGCAACCAAACTTTGTCGCCCACCTGAAACTTGTGTGGTACTGCTGTGGGTGAGGAGAAGTTGTTCCTGTGTTCTGTCATGACCGTATCCCTTTGTTGCTGCTACTGCATGGAGGAACCTTTTGTGGGGGTCATGGATGTAGCAATGATCTTTCCTTTACTTTGGGAGTGAACCAAACAGGAAATAAATTTCCTAGTCTGGGAGATGAGCTTGTTGCCTTTCTTAGCAGAGATCAAAGAGGTGGCGGAAGGTGGGGCTCCCTCCAGTATCTTGTATAATGAATTATCCAAAGAAATAATGACAACGTGAGGCCTTGACTCATACACAGCATGTCGCTTCCACAAGTATGGCTGGCCTAATACTACATCGCAAACATCCAGAGGTGTAACATCACACAATACCTCATCTGTGAAGGGTTTGATGTTGTAGGGAAGGCAACGTTGCTGAACTTTGAGATCTTGTCCTTCGTGAAGCCACCCGATACTGCACGGCTGAAGGTGTGGTGTAGTCGGTAGGCCCAACCACTTCATGACCTCTACTGAAATGAGGTTCTTTTGGCTCCCATTATCGACAATGAACTGTAGCGGGGAGCCCCTTACCCACATCTGGGAGTGGAAGAGACGCTCCTCCTCCTCTGGATCTTCAGGTTCATTTTTCTAGATCTTAGCTGTAGCAACAGTGGCGTTGGGATCCGCATCAATGATCTGCTTCCCTTTGTCATTCCCCTTGTCGGGTTCTGACTCAGAGTCGGAACCTGCATCCGATTCTGAAACCTTTAGCTCAGCCACTAGTGACTGCTTCGCCCGACACTCACTTGTGTTGTGAGTGGAGCTCTTATGGAACTCACACCATCTTCCCGTGTCCTTTTTCGGCTTTGCGACACTGTTCTTTGTTTGTAGCTTTGGCGGGTTGCCTTGGGCTGCCCCGCCTTGGATTTGTCCTTTCTTCGGTGGTTTCAGGGCACCTTTCCCTTGCTTTGGATTCACAGATCCAAAGTCTCGCTTCTTTTGTTTAAACTTCTGCTCGATCTTGATGGCGTATCGGTATGCTATGCCGAGAGAGGAGATGTTCAAGAATTCCATTTCTTCCTGGATGTACTTGTGCAGGCAGTAGGGCTATTTGAGTATCAAATGCTGCTCCGAATCCTTGATACCCAACTTCGTGCGAAGGGTATGGAAAAGATTGGTGAATTCCGGCACATCTTGATCCCTTCCATGCCGCAGCGTGGTCCACTTTATGTATTCATCCTCATAGCTTACAACACGGTAGTATTGCTCCTTAATGGCCTCCCGGAATGAATTCCAGGTGGGTGCGGCTGAAAATAACGAGCCTGTAGTTTCATCCTTCATCCTTTATCTAAAAGAGGGAACAATATTTCATATCCTATTATAGAAACTTGATCACTAAGAAGAGTAGACAGAAAACAAAGCAAAGGAAAAATGTGTCATTGGAGATTATAGGAGAGTAGAGTGTGTGATAGCTCTACAATACTTGACGATTTTGGTATTTTTCCTTCTACTCTCATTTGTATAAGAAGAAACGTATAGTGGTTCATATTATTGCTTGGTTTCACATATTTGGTTTCTTAATGTAAATGTTATTTTAATGGTGTTTCATTTCTACTATATTTCAACTCATAGTTTTCACTAGTTAAATCATTTGTATATAGTGTTTATTTTCGTACTAAATGGCTTTAAATACAAAAATAATAAATTCACAATAAAGCATAAATTCATAACAATAGATCTAAATTTATGATTTTTATTGGCAAGATGAACCATAAAATATAAGAGGTTGTTTATAGAGAATATTGATATCATAATATTTTCAATAAGTACTAGTGTGACTTGAGTGATGCATATGTTTATTTCGCTAAAAAATTCTAAATTTAGGGGAATATTGATTAATTCCTCAAATATATGGAATTCATAATCATAAGTAACGAGATAATATTATTGAACATTAAAGATCATAATTTTTCCCTCGCCCTTAAAAATATTCTCATAGATGACATTATTTGTAACATTGAACATGGTATTAGGGACCTTCCTCATAATTTTATGTTCTAATATTAAATGGTAATAGATTTTTATGTTCTAATATTAAATTTGTTTATCTTCAGGTGTGATCATGAATTTTGCTATCAATGTGGAATTCCATGGAATGGTAATTGTGGTTGTGGTGTGGAAGTAGAAATTATTGATGAGGAGCATGACAGTGATGATGAAGAACATAATTATAAAGATGGAGATAAAGATGAAGATTTAAATGATGTAGATTGATGTTTAGGGTGATAGTTTGTTTTAGTTTTTTTTTTTAATATTGAATATTTATTATTCAAACTATAGATAATTTGCATTATAAGCTATTGTTGTAATAGAAATTAGAATAAATAATTAACACTTTATTTGATGTTTTAGTAATGTTTTTGGAATCTCATCTATTTGTATGGTTGTAAGGGAAAAAATGTCATTTCTCTTTAAATTATCTTTTAGTTTAATGCTGATCTACTCATTTAATACTATTTTGTGTTATGATAATGTTGTTCTTTAATAGTTGTATATTCACTTTTGGTGCTCTATATGGTCATACATTGCTTGAACCTTTATTTTTCCTCTCAAAGTTGATGTGACCTATGGAGGATGATAGCCATAAAGATGTTTTGTGGACATTATTTATGAAGCTTGTTGACCATGGTAATATCCTATCAAGCTTAAGAATCCTTCAAAGTTTTGGATATTGCTCATTACATCATCACTTCAATTTTGCTAGGTCCACTTCAATTCCTTCTAGATAAAATTTCATCCAAATATTAAAGTGAATTAGTAAATTTAAATGATATCACCAAAAGTTAATGACCTTTATGTGTTTTAAACACCATTTTGGTATTATGATTTTATTATATCCTGAATGAATATCCAACGTGGTAAAGAAAATCACCTTCTCTAATTTAGCTAATACTTCATTAATTATAGAGAAATCACTTTGATTAGGACTATTATAGAGAAGTCACTTTGATTAGGCCAATTATGGAGGAATGATTGTGATTAGATTGAATAAAGCTAACCTCTAACATTTATTAAACCATACAGTCATTCATATTTCCAAATATCTTCTAAGTAATATTTTTGAGATCCATGACAATAGAATGTCTAGATATTTGAACATATAATCAATATAATTGTGCAATTAAAAATGAGTAATTATTTACTAGTGAACTATGCATGTAATGATTTAATAATGATTTATGAAACACAAAAATAAAGGACCTTTTTGTGGTAATAATTTAAGTATGTTAGTGGTCATTCTCACTGCATCTTTTTTGGTTGGGATTCTTGTAATATTTCTATTCAAATTTCTAGAGTATTAATCCATGGCAGTTGATCCATGTCAGTAATTCTCACCTCGAGGGTGAACTCATGGTGTGCTCAGTTTTTCCCAAGTGACATCCTTTCAAATAATCTAGTTGCATGGGATGTTTAAATGTCGACTCTTACTCTCTATATTTTAAATTCTAAAGCATATAAGAGAAAATGCGTAGGTTGTTTTTACATATAAATTGATTGAATAATGTACATACGCAACTGTGTTTAAAGCAACCAATGTATACCTTATAAACTTATAATTTAGTTAGTTGATTTTTAATTTGTGTTTCGGAATCATATAAGCAGTAACAGGTATAGTAAAAAGAGAGTGAACAATCGCACACAATAACAAAAGATATAAGGTGGAAAGCTAAAGTGGGTAAAAACCACGTGTTGCAATTCATCTCTATCTTCTTTTAATAAGAAGTTTCCTTTTACAATATTTCTATACTGGTGCAGTCTTATACTAGTACGCATGCTTCTACCTACAGAAGGCTACAACCTTCTCTTTTCTTCTAGGGACCACGTTTCATAAATTTTCAGACTAGATCCATCAATAGCATCAATCAAACACCAAAATATATCTCCATCAATAAATCTTCCTTGCACTAACCAAAACTGAATCAAACAATCACTTCTCTAAATGTTGTAAACAGAATATAGTAACAATACGAGAACCTAAGCCAAAACCCAGAATACTGCAACAACAAACAAAAGTAGCTAAAACATATTTTATGAGACGTACGCTATTTCAATGTGTTGAACACGCATTCACACACTGTTATATGAAGGAAAACATGTGTATACATTGTTTGAAATGTTGAACCAACGTGTATACATGCCTTTGCTATACTGAACCTGTGTGCAGATCTGTAAAAGATGATTTAACCTTTACAACTATTCAAACATCAATTATACCCACCTCATCAGATTTACAGATTATGACATGCACCAATTATGAAATATCAAAACCACACAAAGATACTTTTCTTCAATCTTTAAGATCTTGACCCATCAGTAAAACTTATCCTTCTTCAAGTGCTGAGGTTCCTCCTTGATTCAGATCCAGCTATGCACCATAAACCAATGACCAGTATTCTAGATCTTGCTCTTCATTAGATATTCAATACTTGAGTGCCTTTGCCTGATGACCTCCTCGTCCTTTTATATTCTTAGGCCTTACTCAATATCATGGTCCAAAACCACTTAGAAGCAATACCTTGGACCAAATATCTGGGGTCAACACTTTGGATAAGATACCTTGGACCAATACCATGGGTCAAAATACCAAGGACCAAATACCATAGACCAAAACCAAGTTTTCCAACATGTACACTCTTTTCCTTGCGTGAAAGTGCATGTATACACATTCGCGCATTTTGGTTGGTGATCCCGCGTGTATACACAGCTTTGTCAAGAGGAACTTGCGTATATTTCTTTTTCCTTCATTCTGAGAGCCTAAACTATGATTTGTCATCTAAGTGAGTTGCCATCAAGGACAACACTTATGTCATAGTGCCAAACCTGTTTCATAATGCTAAGAATCTCCCCCTTTGAACTTGATGGCAACCCCAATTCATTCTCCGCCTTTGTCATCAAGGCCAAAGGGCTATGCTCCCATTGAGTACATGCTTTATTCTCTGATATGTTGAAGTGTGTTGTTCATGCTCCCCCTGACTATAAGCATGGTCTACAAAAAGGTGTTCAACATGAAGAACATGAATTTATACATCATAAATGACCTTCCTACCACCAAAAACCCATACACACATCCATCTCCCAACCAAGTGGGAATATACCAAGATTGACTCATCCACCCAACCATGTGGGGATACACAAAAAGTTTATACATGGTAAAACAAGAACTTTACATACCCAATCCCAGGCATAGTGGGGAAACAAAATAGGTCATTACATGACCTTGATAATAAAATATATACATGACATAGAGACATAATATCTAAAACAAGACTCTGATAGTCATCAACAACTATCATGAGCAGCATTTGTCAATCACCAACCAAACCAGTAACCATGATCTCCCTTTGCACCTATTACACCTCAAACAAAAACAACTTTGAAATTGTACCAAGATATTCTAAGATAATGCCGACAATGCATTATTAGAAGTATTTTCTCCCCATGAACCTGTGCCAGATGATCACTATCAGACCCATATCAGACTTTTTTTCATTGTGAGTCTATCCCACTGATATTCTTGAAACCAATGTATACGCGATTGTATCTAGAGAAACCGGTGTATGTACGTGGATATGCTTCATCAAACTCGTGAAACAGATAAGTATCAATGACAAGAAGATGCATCAACTACTCCCACCTTCTCTGTGAGGTATTCAAATGTCCCTCTGGGTAGTGGTTTGGTGAATATATCAGCAACCTATTCCTTGGAGGGAACATTCTCCAATTTGACCTTTTGTTCAAGCACTTGTTCCCGGAGAAAATGATATTTGATAAGTATATGCTTGGTCTTGGAATGCATGATAGGATTCTTTGAAATACTAATTGCACTTTTATTATCACATAGAGTGGAGATGGGTGGAGTACATGTGATTTGAATGTCTTGCAATGTTTACATCATCCAAAGAAGTTGTGTGTAGCAAGATGCAGTAGGCAGATATTTTTCTTTAGCTGTAGATAATGCAATTTAACGTGTTTCTTGTTCAACGAAGACCCTAATCTAGAACCCATAAAGAAAGCACCACCACTAGTTCTTTTTCTGTCATCCATGCTTCCTTCTCAATCTGCACTTGTATATGCATGAAGTGTGAGATCTCTATCTCTAGGATACCATAAACCAAAGTTTTGTGTTCCTTGAAGATATTTGAAAATCCTTTTGACTGCCTGAAGGTGTGTTTCCTTTGGATTTGCTTGGAATCTTCCAAGTATTCCCACTGCATGCATGATTTCTGGTTAGGTACCTGTTAGATAGAGTAGACTACCAATCATGGATCTGTAGGTTGGTTGATGCACTACTGCTGATTCATCACTTGCGCTGAGGCGGCATCTTGTTACCATAGGGGTACATACTAGTTTAGCATATTCCATTCCATATTTCTTCGAGGTCTCCTTGAGGTACTTGGTTTGTGATAGGAAAATACCATCTTTATTTTGTTGAACTTGTAAACCAAGAAAATATGTGAGTTCACCAAGGAGGGACATTTTAAATTCTTTCTGCATTACCAAAGCAAAGTTTTGACTCATGGCTTCTTTATTACTACCAAAAATTATATCATCGACATACATAACAAGTATTAGCAATTTATCATTGTCAATTTTATATATAGATTTCTATGAGCTGATTCTTTTGAAAAACCTTGTTGATGAAGGTATTTGTCAAGACAATAATACGAGACCCTTGGAGCTTGTCTTAGACCATAGAGGGCCTTTCTAAGTCTACATACAAGTTTTGGATCATTTCTAAGGATGAATCGATCTCATTGCACAATATATACTTCTTCATCTAGATCTCCATTAAGAAATGAACATTTCACATCTATTTGATATACTTTGAACTTTTGAAAGCTAGAAAGAGCAAGGAACATTCTTATGGCTTCAAGTCTAGTAAAAGGTCAAAAGTTTCTTCAAAGTCTATACATTCTTTTTGAGCATATCCTTTACAAACGAGTCTAGCCTTGTTTCTAAAAACTTCCCCATTTTCATTCAACTTGTTTTTGAATATCCATTTGGTTCGAATGATGTTTTTATCATGAGGTCTAGGAACTAATTCTCAAGTACTATTCTTTTCAATTTTCTCAAGCTCTTCATTCACGACCTTGACCCAACATTCATCTTTGCATGCTTCATGTATATTTTTCGGTTCGATGGAGGAAAGCAATGGTAGATAGCTTGAAGCTTCTATAATATTTCTTCTTATATGTACACCTACCTCTTTCTATCCCAAAATTTGAGTCTCTGGATTATTTTTCTGAACATATCTCGATGGAATATTTTCTTCTTCCATTATCTACTCTTCTCGTGCTTCATCGGTTTCTTCTTCTTTAGCATTAGTCTAATTTGATGTGGAAGGATAATCCTCATCTTCTTCTGACTCTTCAGTTTTTACCTGCTTTGGATTTTCCCCTGCTTCATCAACCACAACATCAATACTTTCAATAATTTTCTCTAATCTTTTATTATAACACTTGTATCCTTTACTTTGGGAAGAGTAACCAAGCATAATTCCTTCATCTGCTCTAGGTTCAAACTTGCCAAGTTTTTCATCAGTTCTTTTGATGTAACAGTTTCTTCCAAAAAATTTGAAGTATTTTACAGTAGGAATCTTACCATACCAAAGTTCATGAGGAGTTTGAGTGTTGTTTACTCAAACACTTGTTTTGTTGAGAATAGTGATGGCAGAAAATGCAGCTTCACCCAAGAAGGTTGCTGGAGTTCCAGACTCATCTCGCATAGCACGATCCATTTGTTGAACAGTTATGTTCATCCTTTCTACCACTCCATTTTAGTGAGGATTCCTTGCAGTAGATGATTCCCTTATTATTCCATGTTCTTCACAGAAGTCAAAGAATTCATCCGAGGTAAATTTCCCTCCTCGATCAGACCTGAGACATTTGATTTTGCGATCTGATTCGTTTTCAACCAAAGATTTGAAGGCTTTGAAATTTTCAAATGCTTCGTCTTTATGCTTTAGAAGTCCTATCCAACACATTCTAGAAAAGTCGTCAATGAACAATATAAATTATTCTTCTCCACAAGGTGACTTTTTCCTTTATGGACCACATAAATCAGTATGGACAAGTTTAAGGGCCTTACTAGCTGATCCTTCCTTCTCAGGGAAATGTGTTTTGGTTTACTTACCGAATTGACATGATTTGCATATTGTATTTTCTAGAATTTTGACGTCAGGAAGATCACAAACAACCTGGAATTTGATTGGTTTCCTTATCTCAGGGAAGCTTAGATGCCCCAATATTTTGTGCCATAGCCAGTGTTCATCATTTTTGCTTAGATAGCACTTTTTTTGTCCTCCCTTGAGTATGTATAAATTATTTGGAGTTATTATGCCTTTGATCACTATTTCTCCTGTATCAAGCTCACGAACAACGCATCCATTTGATCAAAATATTACCTCATTTCCTTGATCACACATTTGACTAACACTCAATAGGTTATGCTTTAATCCATAAACATACATAACATTTCTATTTTTAACCTTTTATTTTAAGAGAACAGAGCCTTTACTTTTTATGACTACAGGAGTGTCATTTCCAAATGAGACCTTCTTTTCCATTTCTAAGGCACTATATGACTGAAGTTTTTCTTTATCACCTGTCATTTTTTTCAAGCATCCACAATTGATGTAGCATTGCTTTTCTTGTCCATCTGCATATAAATCTATACCACATATTTCGGTTTGTGTTTCTTTCTTTCTCCATATTTTGGGACCTAATGAAGCTTGCTCCTTCTGAGATGTTTGTCGAAATTTACTCCCGCATTCAATGTCTTCATGACCAAAGTTGTTATAGATAAAGCATTCTATTTCATTTTCAAGAGTAGAAAAGTTATTGTAGGTCCTTTTCATGATCCCAGTCACATTCATTTGATTTTTTGCTTCTCGAGTCATGATGGTCTTGTAAGCAACACATTGAGTAGTTTTTCATCCAAATTTATGACATGAGAAACATTGGCCATTAAAGAAATTCCTGTGATTATCGAATCTATTAAATTGGTGATTATAGTTTGCATTGAAATTCATTCTTGAAGCAAATTGAGAATGATTTACATGTGGTTTGTTATAGCTTCTATTCATGCTTGAAGTAGATTGAACTCGATTTACGTGGTGATCTGCTTTAAGCCATTGCTGATGACTGCCAACATGTTCACTTCTCCTTGCTACATCAAGATAGCTTTTGGAGGTTGATGGATTTTGTGCTTGAGATGATTCTTCAGTATATCCCACACCTGTCTTTGTTAGAGGATAACATTATACTTTTATAATTTCTTCTAAAGTTTCTGATCCTTTAGCAAACCTAAGATTGAGATTGTCAATTTATTTTCCTAGACCCACAATTTCACATTGTAACTTTTCATTGCATTTTTCCCTTTCACAAGTTGGAATGCTAGAGTATCTATAATCATACTCTTTTCTTCTAAACATATTTTAAGTTTAGAAATTTCTTCATAGAGACCATCTTCATCTAAAGCATCCAATAAATCATCATCTTCAAAAGCCATAAGAATTATATAATCATTACTATTTTCATCTTCATCACTATTTGATAAACCATCACTATCTTCATGGGTATAGTAGATTTTCTTATTTACACTTTGTTTTATATTCCATTTTGTTGATTCCTTACCTTTATCAAGCTTATCATTGTGGGGCACCGACTCTTCCACAAGAAAAACATTGGAAAGGTATTTTACTTCTGAATCTTCTAGAACCCCATTGAAGGTTCTTGACAAAGTTTGGTTCTTCCTCTCCTTTTGATGTATATACTGATTCATTCAGTTCTCCTTTTTCTAAAGCTTTGAATGTAGCTTCTCTCATATCTGATGGACCCCCTTTTTTCATTTCAAAAGCAGTTAGGATTCTATGCAACTGTGACATAGCAATACTCTAAAGATCCTGATTTTCTTCTATGGCAGAAACTTTTGATTCAAACTTAGAAGACAAGGATCTTAAAACCTTTTCAACTAAAGTAACTTCTTTTATCACTTCACCCAAGTTTTTCATGTGATTAACAATATCATATATACATAAGAAATAATTAGCTACACTTTCATATTTGTGCATTCTGAGAGTTTTATATTGAATTCTAAGAGATTGTAGTTTTGCACGTTTTACCTGATCGCATCCTTCATAGATTAGAATGATATTGTCCCATATTTCTTTGGCAATTTTGAGCTACATAACCTTGAGAAATTCTGATTGTGACAAACTCCGCAATAGAGTATTGATAGCATTCACATTTGTTTCATAATGCTTTTTACCTGTTGTATATGTAGGAATTGCCAATGGAAATGTGTATCCTCCTTCCACGATTTCCCAAACATTTGTTCCAAGAGATTGAAGATAGGTTGTTGTTCTTACCTTCCAATAGATGAAGTTAATCCCATCAAAGATTGGTGGTATAATGGATTCCTCTCTTTCGTAGATACTCATGATGATAGATCTTTCTTCAAGTGATCAAGCTTCTTCTAAAGGGCCTACTCTGATGTCAATTGTTCGAAATAATACTAAGAGGGGGGGGTGAATTAGTATTAGCAATTTAATAATATTTCATTTCCATAAATAGATTTATATACGCTACTTCTCTTAATGCAACTTGCATATATACTCAACTGTGTTTAGAGCAACCATCGTATATCTTGTAAACTTATCATTTAGTCAATTGATCTTTAATATGTGTATTAGAACCATACAAGCAGTAATAGGTACGGTGAATATAGAGCAGACAATCACACACAAGAGCGCAAGATATAAGGTGGAAACCCAATGTGGGTGAAAACCACGTGCTACAATTCGTCTCTATTGTCTTTTAATAAGAAACTTATTTTTACAATATTTATGTATTGGTGTAGTCTTATAACAGTATGCAGGCTTCAACCTACAAAAGGCTACAACATTCTCTCATTCTCCAGCTTCTCTTGGAAGGGAGCTACAACCCCCTTAGCTCTTGTACTAGCTGATGTACTAGTAAGTAGGTGCTGACCTATAGAAGGCTACAACCTTCTCTTTTCTTCCAGGGATCACGCTTCATAAATTTTCAGACTCGATACATCAATACCGATGATCTCTCAATCATCATAGTTCAGTTTCTATTTCTATTTGCTTCGTGAATAGCGATGATCTCTCAATCGTCATAGTTCAATTTCTATTTCTATTTGTGGCATCTACGGTTTGTCTATGCGTTGGGATCCCTCGACCTCGATACATTCAAAGTGCATATAAAATTTAGGTTTTGACTGAAAACCCGAATTGACTACAGTGAAATAATCTTTTGGTCTCACACTACGCGGATCCTTCAGTACTGGTTTAGAACCCTAGAGGTTTCTAGAGGCGAAACCAATTTCCATTCGATTGGAAACCCAACGCCAGCAACAACCTGGACCAAGGAAATAACCAAAGAAAGAGAGGAATGAACTGGGAGAAGATGATAGATACGGTGAATTTCCCAGAATGCAATAAGCAGACGGAGGTGGTATTCGATCACTCTGTGGGGGACACAGTGTGTGTTGAGTGCGGATTGAGAATTGTAAATTCTGTCTAGCAGAATTGTAAGTTGGAGAATTGTAAATGCGATTTCAATTGTTTTGAATTCGAATTGAGAATTGAACAATCTGTTCGGCCACCCTGCTCATGTAAATTCTGTGTAGCAGAACTTTTGGCCTGAGTGCTTTACACGCATCACCAAAATATCGTAATATTTTTGCAGTGATACATGTAGCAGAATTGTGAATATGTTGTTATATATGTTGATTTTTGCAGAGAAATATATATGATGATATATGTAGCAGAATTTTAATGATTTTTTTTCTCCATAGCAAAATCATTTTTTAAAGCAGCGGAAGTTTTTTAAGAGCAATGTTTTTTGCCATCAGAAGTATATATCAGCAAAAGTTTTTTATATCAGCAGAATTAACCTTTTACAGAATGCATTCAATCATCTCTATGATTGGTCCCGGATGGTACAACACACCCTCATTTTCAATGAGCTGTGGAAAGGAGTGTGTGTCAGAGAAGGAGACAGTGACCCAAAAAAGCCTACATCGGACAAAGAGCTTGCCATCTGGGAAAACAAGAACAGCAAAGCGTATGCATTAATAGCAGCGGCTGTAAA
>APFE030246597.1:0-14787 GCA_000404065.3 Pinus taeda
ACATCATAAATAAGGTGTTGGAAGAAAATAAGAAGAATTGGCATAAGAAGCTTGTGAATGCCTTATGGGCAGATAGACTAACAACTAAGAGATCCATTGGGGTCAGCCCATATGAGTTAGTCTATGGATTAGAAGCCACATTTCCTTCATCACTAGGGATTCCTGTTATGAAACTACTTCAAGAAATTCAAGTTGAGCCCAATGACATGCAAAGAAGGATCAATAAAATAATATGTTTGCAGCAAACTAGAGACCAAGTTTATAGCAGAGTACAAGTTCTACAAGAAAAGTTAAAAAAAGCTTTTGATAGAAGGACTAAGTCTGAAGATTTCAGCATAGGTGACAAAGTCCTCAAGTGGGATTCAAAAAGGGAAGATAAAGTAAAACATGGAAAATTTGATTCTCTTTGGAGAGGACCATTTATTATCCAAACAGTGCAAGGAAACAACACTTACTTCCTAAAAAATATGGATGAAACTGACTTAAATGAAGGTCCTGTGAATGGCAGGATGTTGAAGCACTATTTTGACTACTTTCCATGTATTTAGTAGGGTCTTTCCTCCTGTACATAATCAGTTGTATATATTTTCTTTTGGCATACAAATAGTTCAGTTTAAAAAGTTGCTGTAAATAAGCAGAAAAAAAGCTTTATATTCCAGAAGTTCCACAGAGGTGACAGCCTCCAGTTTTGAAGTACAAAGAGAAAGTTTTCAAGTTTGGTAGAAGAAGTCAAGGGCCAAGGCATTCTAACCTACTGTTCTTGGTCTTTCAAAAAGAAAAACCATCCCCAAGTGGAGCCACTGTTAGCTACCTATACCAATAGGTTTCATTTTTCATGATTGGCAAGGGAAGTACCAATATGATCTACTTTGGTGATGCAAAGATCTCATATTCCTGTGGAAGAAATATACTTGTTTGGTTAATGTTGCCCTACTTCTGGATGGGTGATCCAATAGCCTAAGCTGGGTCATGCCATGTTTCAATTTTTGTTGTGGATTAGAGAAAGAAACCTGTCCAAACAGCTCAATCTTGGCAGGTAAAGTAGATAGGTAGAGAATGAAGGTTCCCAACTGCTTAATCTGGGGCCTTGGAAGAAATAAGGGTAGTTTTAGATAGAAAATCAAAAGAAAAAGCCAAAGGAAAAAAAAGGCCCAGAAGGGTTTGCAAGTCTAAGTGCACCCTCCTGGAGTAACAAAAAATGCTAGGTAATAGAGTGGATAGGTAGATGGGGTTACAGAAAGCATGGTTTATGGCATTTCACTGGCCTAAGCAAAGGTAAAAACATGGTGCCAGTACAGATTTCCTATTTCAGCAGTCTTACAGCAACTTAATGAAGCATGTCTAACTGCCAGATTACCCCCCATCACATTCATGGCTAACATCCCTATGCCTCCTATGTTCATGAAAGAAGTCAAAGTCTTTGGTTGGTTCTTGTTTCTTTAAGAGCCACATTTCTTGTGTAAAAATTCTTTTCATTTTGATCTACTTCCTAGAAACTAAGTTGATTTCATATAACAACTTAGTATTTTACCCCCCTCATCCACCTTCTTTCACTCATATTAACTACTAATCTATCACTATTTAACTCCTTATACCCCCTATTCCCCCTATTACTATGTAAATTTGGCAAAAAACACCAAAATATCTATGTATCCCCTTCCCCGAGCATTATAGCTCTATGTATCGTTTTGAATGTTTTCAAACACTAAAACATTGAGCACGACCCAAAGAGCGCTGGAAAATTAATCTTGGGATTAATCCGGGATTTGCTTGGATTAATAATCTAAACCCTCTTTGTAAATAAACCTTGCAAAAAGCCATAAAAACCCACTTGTTATAATGTTCCGCCAGGCACGCATTTCAGAGAATAATCATATTTTATTCGTCCGCGCATTCCGTATTTTCCTTGCACCTCATCAACCCGTCAACCGTCAGATTTGGGCTTTCCCATCTGACGGCCCACATGCATATCGGACGGGCCCCGATCACCGAACTTTACCACCCAAGAAACTGTCAGAGGGTGACATCAGGCCTCTGCCACGCGTCACCCCCATATCTTCTCGGGCCGCCCTCTGACAATACCGTGACCATATCTAGAGCGGTTCGAGAAAATCCACTTACCGCTGTGTTTTACCGCCCGCCCACGTCACTGCTACGTCACGCCCACGTCAGTTCGACTCAGCGCCCTATCAGCTCCGCCGCCCGCCAGCGCTCCGACGTGTCCGCCACCTATGCAATCCCCATGGACCACTCACAGGCTGCCATGTCACTCGATAATGTCATGCTGACGTCACCCAACCCTGACCCCACCTGATGACGTCATCCAAAAAAAGCGCCAATAACCCAAAAAGTCCATATTTTAGCCAAAATTTCGTGTTTTTCTCACTTTTTCCAAAAAGACTGTTGCTCACCTCTGCATGCAAATTACGACCATCTATCGCTAACCTGCAGAAATCGACTCGAAGACCGTTGGCGCCTTCAACCCACGTGCGTTTGTGACCATTGTCGGTAATTCACTAGGTATTTATCCAAAGCATCCCCTCCGCGCTTGGTTGTGTCCATAATTCTCCAAAAATGAATTAAAAAGAGTAAGGAACCTTGTATTTACCAGCAAATCCCCGGTGACCAGCATTCCTTTTCAGTTGTAAGGTCGAAATTCACCTGCTGAGCCCACATTTAGTCGCATTTTCCTAAATTCACAGTCAATCCGCGAATTCGTGGACTTAAAACCTGAGCTGCAATAATTCACCGGGAAAACAGTGCTACTAGTCCCTGCATTTGCTCAATTAACTCTCTTTTGAGAATTTTACACTATTATCACCACAGTTTACCCCATTTTCCCTTACAATTTGCCTTACTTTTGCAAAAATACCCCTCTGTGTTGTTCTGCCCTCTGAAAGCAGTTCTAGTACAAGTCATAAGTACTACTTAACCATGGAAACACCAGTAGACCTAAATATTCAACCTCTGAATGCCCCACACAGAGAGCTAGAGCGGAAGGCCCTGGGTGATAGAGATTACCAGATGCTAGACTCATCTGCCATGACTTCCAAATTTAATATTCACCTGCAGAATGAGTTAAAAGCCCAATATCTCAGTGGAGCTGATATCTTAGGGATTTGGGACTCCAACCTGCCCATTTACAATCTCCCTCAAGTCAATGTCCTCCCAGACTTGATAAATCAATGACGTTCCAGCTATGATCCATGTCAAAGAGCTGTTCTTAGCCCCTCAGGCTCATTATTGTTCTATATCACCCCTGAGGCCATTAATGAGATGCTACGCTTTCACACTGCAAAGCCCCTAACTCCTCTCTCCATCAATGACTTGCTAAAGAAAGGGGGCAAGCTCTCCAGTGCTCAGATCATCAAGATTAATCAATTATTCTTTCAGCCAAAATTTGAAGCTATGAGCACCACCCTTCCTATAGCATATCAATATCTCAATGAGCTGGGCAAAATGCTTGTGGATTTGATCAGTTACATCCTAGGTTATGGGACATATGAGGATGTTGATGAAACCATTATGGCCATGCTGACCATATTCTCCCCTTGAATGCCTCCTACTGTGCACTATGATTTTGCTACATACATTGCCAATAAGATTCATGAACAATTGATGAATCTAGAAAGGGAAAAGGTGTTTAAATACACTAGGTACATCTATCGCTTGTTCTTATTTTATCAGCCTGATGCTTTCCCTGTTCCTCTCAAGAAGCTAAATGCCCAGGGAAACCCAAGGTCTGTAGTGTTTTGGTCTTCAGTCTTTCATCAGTTATCTTATTCACCTTACACCTACTGTGATTCATAGGACCTTTTTTATCCATCCAGCATGACCTTTTTATTGGTGTCCCTCCTCCAGATTGACAGATGAGAGCAGGATTCTTTCACCTCTCAAAGTCTTACAACATTGGTGATTGGTACTTTCTCAACCCCCATACATAATTCGAATATATGGCTGTGAGTTAACCCTTATAGGCTCAAGATATGTCCTATGAGACTTTTTGCCTTAGAGTATTTTAGGGAGTTTTGGAAATGCAGACTTTGTCCATTCCAAGTAAAAACAAGATGTGCAACTAAAAGTAAGCAACCAGTAGGCCCATTCTATACAACAAGGGAGGAAGGATGGAAGGAAGCAGATTATCCAGAGACCCCATTTGCAAACCAGTTTCAAATGGGTGCCTTATGACCCTAATCATTTCATTTCCCTCAGGAGGGTAAAATACAAATTGGGTGGCTATGCTCACGTGAGACTGCCTCATATTGAGAAATATGCCAATTCATTAAGTTGGAAAGAGGGAACTCTAGAAGAGCCAATGGGTAGAGAGCAAATGCTACAAAGAGAAGCAAAGAATATTGAGAAAGAGGCTGACTTGGAAACCTGTGGGCAGGTTTCCTCTTCCTATCAAAGGCAACTTGGAGCAGCTACCTCATCCTCTACAACCCAGCAGCAAGCAGCCAGAATTGTTCAACAGGAATTAAGCAAGGACAAAGGGAAGCAGATGGAGGAGGAAAAGCCACCTCCTATAGCAGAACAGCAAGCAGAAAAGCAAGTAGAACAGCAAGAAAAAGGGCAAAAAGAGGGGCAGCCAATACAGCAAGAACAAACAGTTGAAGCCCTAATATCCACTGAACAACAGGCTCAAGAGAATGTGCCTCCTAGGCAAGAAAACACAGTGGAGGCCTCAGTGCTGCAAACTCCACAGAAAGAAGAAAAGGGAAAGAAGAGGGATAGAGAGCAGGAGACTCCCCTCACCACATCCACAAATCAAGGGGAGAAAAGGCAGAGATTGAATCCCCTCTCCGAGGAAGAAATTCCTACTGGGCAATCATTGGGCATGGGCCCACCGAGCATGGAGGCATCTGCCAATTCCTTTCAGCAAGAACAAGAAAGAACCCTTGGAGGAGAGGTCAGCTCCTCAAGTCAGCAAAGGAGAGCTGAGACAGGCATCAAGCAACAATTCATTGACATCAAAAGGAGAAATGAGCCACTCAGACTCCAGATCTTCAACCAGTTTCTTAAGATGGCCCCTACCAATCAGCAGAGGCTTATGTATGCCTACGACATAACAGAAGGGAAAATTACCATGAGTCATTTCATGCCAACCATGCTACAGCCATAGTCAGCTGCAGACTATATAAGAACCAACCTTGAGGTTCTTGCCAAGGACATCCACCCTATGGACCAAATAGAACTTCACAAGCAAACGGGTGAGATGGCATATTCAGCACTGGCAGATAAAACCTTATTGGAAAATAGGTTGGAAAATAGCCTGAACAATACAGCTTCCCAACTTGAGTTAGAGAAGGCATCCTCTCTGGCCAAAGACAACAGGATCAGGTCTTTGGAGGATATAATCATATAGCTTGGGCATGACCCAAAGGACCCAAAAGCTATACAAACGCTGCTGAAAATAAGAGATGCTGACCTTGCAGCTCTAAGAAAGAAGATTAAAATCCCAGCAACCCTTCACCCTCAAACATAAGAGGTTGCCCAGCAAAGACAGGACCAGGATGTAGCAACATTGCTGGTAGCACTGCACAAGCAGCTAGTGCAAACACAAGGGAAGCTGGAAGAGACAGAGGTTGCACTGCAGGCAACCCTACAGGAGAAAGAAGGAGGTCAAACTTCTTAGCCCCCTCCAGAGATCATAAACCTTGAGGAGCCCCCACGGACTACTGCTCCTCCCACAGGGCAGACAGCTCCATCAACATCAGCACCAGCACCAACCTCAGAGCAGGCTCCGAGCCTTGATATGCAGAAGTTGATGAGTGAAATCAAGATCCTAGAAGCCCAAATGACAGAGCTAAATGAAGCCAAGGAGAATTTAGCTAAGCTAAATAAAAAATATGACAAATCCAAACAGAATGTAGCTGAAAAAGGGAGAGAAATAAAAGCTCTCAAAGAGAAGATAAAGGAGCTGGAGAAAGAGCTCACCCTTGACAAAGTGGTGGCTGAGGTCAAGATAGTTTTGTGGACCAACATTAGCCAATGAATAACAGATCAGTGGCAGTATATTGAGACTATACATGAGCAAATGGAGCTCATAGGCAAAGCACAGAAGGAAGTCCATAGAGCAAGGGCATCTCTAGGCAGTATGCCTGAGATAGCCAACAGAATGATCAACAATCTTAATAACCGCATAGGTCCTCAGATGGTAGCAATAGGAATCTCCAATAGAAATGAAACCATCCAACTGATAAAGAGGGTCCTCACATTGAAAATCCTGGTACAAACATTGGATAGAAGAAGTCAGGACATGCAAACAGAAGTCAACAGATTTATGGATAAGTTTGCAGCATTACAGGGCAAAGGTCTTCCTGGCTTGCTGAGTAGCGCAGGGACACTACTATCACATGAGAATTATGAAAAATGGGTGAACACATTTAACACCAATCAGATCACTCAAGGATCAAGTACTTCAGAGGTAACAGGGCCAGCATCTGGGCAAAGTCTCTATGACAGAGTAGAGAACATATTTTTTATTATGAAAGAGATCAAACATTTGTTGAGGTGCCTCCAAACTTCTACAAATACACAGAGGCAGATGAAACCTTAGATGCAATTTTGAGACATCAATTGCCTACACAGGAGTGGTGGACCAGAATGATACAGTTCTTGCTGTAAACAGGAGGCTTTCATCAAAGTTTTTTCATCAAAAAACATAAGTCATCATGTTCAGAAAAGGTGATGCATACATTATGACTGGAGAAGAGGGGAATGAGCCAACTGAGCAGGAAGATCCGGCCACTAAAAGCAACACTGGTAGCTACAGGTAACAGGGCTGAGAATACTACAGCATGACAAAGCATAAAGACACATCATTCAGCATTAATGTAGAACGCTCAACCGACTCAGTGGCCTCCAAAGGTCAAGAAGATTTCTGACAGAATTAAAGACTATTTATTTTATATTTAAGGCAGCAATAACTTCCTTATCTGCTATTTTGTAAAGTTGGTGAGCGTATTTAATTTATCAAGTAACTCAGCGGTTAGATATTTTGGAAAAACCGATTGTATATATTCCCCCTCGCATAAGCTTGCAGGGGTGGTGGTGGTTGTTGTTCTTTTTCTTGTTAGAAAGGAGAACTCAGCTGTAATTTCTGGAAGAATGATATAAACAAAGCTTGGAGTTTACAGGAATTGGGTCTTACTGATGCATGCTGTCTTGGAACCACTGAATGCTACAGGATTCTAGTGCTATGGCTTAATATAATAATTGTTTCTCTATCTCTATTAATGTTTTATTATTTTCTTAACTCACATCTCTCATATGTTATTCTAAATCTAGGAAGAAAGAAAAAGAATAGCTCAGGATTTGTCCATGGAGACACCCTGATCTCAATCTGTCTTTACTATAAATGTTTTCTATGACTTCAACTGTTTAATTGGAATTCTTAACTGCTCCAATAAACCCTGAATATTTCACAGTTACTATTTAGTAATTCATGTATGCTACTAAGTAGAAATTGTTGTTCAAATTGTTATCACACTGTCCGTAATTCCATTTCCCACTGTTTCACTCACTAAACAGAATGTATAGTAAGAATAGCCATCTAGCCTTGCAGTAAAACTTTATCCGTCAGAGGCACTAGGACTGTCTCACATTTCTGACTCCATATGCCCAATGGACTAGCATCTTTCACACATTTCATGCCATTCTCACAACAACAGTTCACAACCAAAGTCCCAAACAAAAACTGAAACTTATTACTAGCCTAAAATCTTCACAAACAGAGCTAAAACTTAAAGAGAGAGCCCTCTCTGATTATAGGTAGGCTAGGACCTATACTCCAAAGCTTGGTTAGTGGTTACCCCAGCCGTATTCCCTTGGGAGTCATAGGGAACAACCTAGGAGTTAACAATATCAATGATCCGTTGTATTTTTCAGCATCATTGACAGTGTTATATGTGATATTCAGACATGTACTTGTTAGATCATGATCAGATGATCCATTATGTATTTTCCAGTCATTTATACTTGTATACTTAGTGGATCCGCTTGTACTTGATATGCGGACATGCTTTGCTTTCTCTGAGCATGGGTATGCCCGCCTTAGACAATGTTTCTTTCTGATCTCCTTTTGTGGCTTGGCAGGCTGAATTCTAGTGAAGTACTCCTCGATTTTTGACAGATTTCCTTTCCATGTACTTTCTTAATACATTTCGGCCATCTTGTATCCCTTCTGACCTCATGTATTAGGGGGAATCTGTTATAGCTCCAAATCTCACTATTATGGTTTGTGATGCTACACTCATGGCCTAGGGCAACCCCTCCTTCCAGACCTGGTCCAAAATTTAAAAAATAGTGTTTTATCCCATATACGCGACATTACCCTGAGCTAAACACATGTATACGCGGGTAGGAATATACCCAACCCGTGTATATGTATTAAAACACTTAGAAAAATATAAAACTCCTTAATTTCGGGCGGAGATCGCGGGTTTTACCTATTGATCACCTGTTAGTGCCCGTGGCCCAACTGTTCCCAACCAACTCCCAACTAGAAACCTACTTTGGGAGAGGTATAAAAATACCTCAAAGGGAAGGCCTAAGGGAGGAGAGAAGAGAGAGAAAGGTTATTATACTAAGATTTTTCCCCTGACCAGGTCTGAAGACCCTTGTGCCTTCTACACTTCCCCCATTTGTATAAGAAACCCTTGTTTTCTTGTGTGTTGATGTTCATCCACTATTTATGACATCACGGTGTGAGTCATGGAAGGAGATATGCTAAAGGCTTGAGGCTAGACGGATCCGGAAGGAAGCTTTGCTTGGAGCCTGCAAAAGGTTACTCAGGTGAAAATATTCCTTTTTTTTTACATTCTATTTGTCTATAATAAAGAAACACGTCTTGGTTCCTGATATAAATCCTCTTTATGTTTATGATATTCATGTTGGAATTCATATGTGAATGGTTGTTTAAAGTTCATAACTAACTACCTTCCTTTATAACATGAAGATGATTTCTTTATAAGTCTTTCTCCATCTACTACTGTGTTCTTTGGAATTGGTTGTTTTGCAGGACAAAGGAGCGAAAGGGACTTGAAGAAGGGTTTGGACCCTAAAGGAACTTCTCAAACATAGGACCTAAGGTACGCCCCTCTTACTATAGAATTTGCTTATAATAGCATAATGGCTGTGTGAATGTGTGTTTCTCTTTATAGACAACTTTCAGTCTGCTAGGGTTTCAACCCAAAAGCCCTAGGGGAACATTTCCCTCAACAATGATGATGAAAACATTGTGATTGAAACTATTCCTGAGGACTGTTTATAAGGTTGGTAACCTACAGTCATATTATATTAATGAAATCTGTCCTAGACCAAAGTTCAAATCAGTACACTCAGATTGAGTCAAGTCCTTATACGACTTATACTACTGCATTGATAGTATTTGTTGACTGAAGATCAGAGGCCAGACTTGCTACTAGGCTATACCACAGGACATAGCTAGCAGCAAAGGTATTGACTTGAAAGCGTGACAATGGTGGAGCTGCACCTCTAGGTCATGGATTGGTAACTGTGTGAAGGAAGAGGATTGAATGTTGACGCCATATCTCATAAAGCAGTTACAACTAGTGCAGCAAGCAGTTATCAGTGTTTTTGGGAGTTGTATTGGGTCAAGGGTTGACCATGTTCGACTCAGATTGATGAGCATCCTATTCATGCCATATGGATGAACTTACATTGATGTCAGAGTGTCAGCAAGGAAATTTGCAAATATCTTAACACGAAGAAACAAGTAATCAAATTCCATTAAAATGCACTTAACTTTACATATGCCCAAAAGCAGAGGAAATAACTAAGCTAGAATCTGATCCAAGAAAATGCAACGTATTATCATCCTATGCTTGGTGGTGCTTACAAGGAAATGGGTTGGATATGTGTTTAAAGTCTGCAAAATCAAAAAGATATAATCTAAAGGTAGCCCCAACAATCTGAACAGGCAACCGGATATGATCATAATTTATTCAAAGAGATATTTTTTAATAAAACAAACAGAAAGCCTAAACACATACTTGTTTTAGGCAAAAACTATGGAAGATTGGCCTCACAGAAAAAAATGGAATTAAATGCAGAGCTTATAACATTGTCTTGGCCATCCGAAAGGGTTGTTGACAGATGAGACTCACCTGTTAATGCTACAGGATACCCCCGACCATATTGGATATAATGTGTGCATCTACTACTCAAAGCACACAGATCACGGATTATCAAAGCACACGGATCACTGATTATCTGTTTGTTCAAAAGTTTCCCAAATCGTTGAATCACGGATTATCTTATGTTTCGTGTGAATTTGGGAAAGCTTAGAAGTCGAGTTGAAAACTGCTACAGGTGTCCTTATTTTTCTACAAGAAATAGTCTAATGTGAAGGTGAATATGCTAAATGTGGTATTGGATGGCAATGATGCTAATAAGAAGTTGGAAAATTGGAAAGTGAACATATCCAATGCATTAAAATAACTTGTGGTAGGGTTAATCTACCAAACTGCAAGGTTGAGTTTGTAGTGTTTTTTGTAGTTGCAAAATAGAATAGAGTGTAAGTAACAATGAATAACGCATAATGAAAAAAAAATTAAAAATATTAATGGAAATGAACTAAATTCAAAGTAAAAATTCTATCTAACTAATGTAAGAGTGCTACAACTATCATCAACAAATGTTAAGATAAGCTGTAAGAAACAATTGCTCATAAACAAATATGTGAACATAAATGATACAAGAGGGATATTGACCACCTAGGTCAATGGGCCAAGTTAACACAAGGAAACTTAAAAACCTTAGAAGAAAGCTAAACTAAGCACTAAAATCAAATATCACTTCGATTAACAAACATGTTGTTTGTAACTTTGTAGATGACAAAGTTACAAAAAAATCTTGGAATCTAAACCTCTTGTATTATTCACATGTTTTCCTATGATTTTCTTCTAATCCTATTATCCTACTCAAGCCTATTGTTTGTACAAGTGGATAGGAGGAGAACTCCTTGAGTGGAGGAATGCTTTCCCTCCGATAAGGAATTAATACCCAGATCTTGTTTCTTGGATCACCACGCAGCAGTAGTAAGGAGGATTTAATATTCTTAGGAAGTCGTGTTGGGTTACTGAACCAACCAAAACCACTCGTATGCCTTGGGATGATAATGGTGTTTCTCCTTAGATGATGTCCAAGGCCCCAAACAAAGCCATCCTTGTGGGGCAAAATTATCCTCATATTAACACCCATACAACATCTATATACCTATGGTTTATAATGATGGTAAATAGTGCTCCCCATCACCTAATTGTGCAAAAAGCCCCAACTAACCTACATGCCATCTCAAACTTGTCCTCGATATTAGCATATCATCCTACATTATTCATTAGCTCATCGAGATAGAGGGATCAAGGACTCTCACTCCATAGTTGGGGACTATTGTCCATCAACTCTAGGTCAAATTTCAGGTTAATTGTATCAAGGAAACCTCAAGGTCAACCAACGCTAATGCAATGTATTAGTTGTTGGTACATCGACCTATCAAAATATCATAATATTGGGTAATAGACATTAGTAAGAAGGACACTAGCCACCAACAAGAAACCTTGATGTTGGCAATGAGCACCACTAGGCCAACCATTCACCTTAGAGGCACTCGGAGGTGGTTTTGTACCATGTGCATAGTCTGTAATATTACTGAACCAACCAAAACCACTCGTACACCTTGGGATGATAATGGTGTTTCTCCTTAGATGAAGTCAGAGGCCCCAAACAAAGCCATCCTTGTGGGGCAAAATTATCCTCACATTAATACCCATACAACATCTATATTCCTTTGGTTTATAATGATGGAAAATAGTGCTCCCCATCACCTAAATGTGTAAAACGCCCCAACTAACCTACATGCCACGTCAAGCTTGTCCTCAATATTAGCATATCATCCTACATTATCCATTAGCTCATCTAGATAGGGGGTTCAAGGACTCTCACTCCATGGTTGGGTACTATAGTCCATCAAGTCTAGGTCAAATTTCGGGCTAACTGTATCAAGGACACCTCAAGGTCAACCAACACTAATGCAATGTATTATTTTTTGGTACATCGACCTATCAAAATGTCACAATATTGGGTAGTAGACATTAGTAAGTAGGACACTAGCCACCAACAAGAAACCTTGATGTTGGCGATGAGCACCACTAGGCCAACCGTTCACCTTAGGGGCACTGGGAGGTGGTTTTGTACCATGTGCACAGTCTGTATGATTACTAAACCAACCAAAACCACTCGTATGCCCTGGGATGATAATGGTGTTTCTCCTTAGATGATTTCCAAGGCCCCAAATAAAGCCATCCTTGTCCAGGGGCAAAATTATCCTCACATTAATACCCATGCAACATCTATATTCCTTTGGTTTATAATGATGGAAAATAGTGCTCCCCATCACCTAAATGTGGAAAAATCCCCAACTAACCTACATGCCATGTCAAGCTTGTCCTCGATATTAGCATATCATCCTACAGTATCCATTAGCTCATCTAGATAGGGGGTTCAAGGACTCTCACTCCATGGTTCGAGACTATAGTCCATCAAGTCTAGGTGAAATTTTGGGCTAACTGTATCAAGGACACCTCAAGGTCAACCAAAACTAATGCAATGTATTAGTTGTTGGTACATCAACCTATCAAAATGTCACAATATTTGGTAGTAGACATTAGTAAGTAGGACACTAGCCACCAACAAGAAACCTTGATGTTGGCGATGAGCACCACTAGGCCAACCGTTCACCTTAGGGGCACTGGGAGGAGGTTTTGTACCATGTGCACAGTCTATACTATTACTTAACCAACCAAAACCACTCGTATGCCCTGGGATGATAATGTTTTTTCTCCTTAGATGATGTCCAAGGCCCCAAACAAAGCCATCCTTGTCCAGGGGAAAAATATCCTCACAATAACACCCATACAACATCTATATTCCTTTGGTTTATAATGATGGCAAATAGTGCTCCCCATCACCTAAATGTGCAAAAAGCCCCAACTAACCTACATGACATGTCAAGCTTGTCCTCGATATTAGCATATCATCCTACATTATCCATTATCTCATCTAGATAGGGGGTTCAAGGACTCTCACTCCATGGTTGGGGACTATAGTCCATCAAGTCTAGGTTAAAGTTCGAGCTAATTGTATCAAGGACACCTCAAGGTCAACCAACACTAATGAAATGTATTAGTTGTTGGTACATCGACCTATCAAAATGTCACAATATTGGGTAGTAGACATTAGTAAGTAGGACACTAGCCACCAACAAGAAACCTTGATGTTGGCGATGAGCACCACTAGGCCAATTGTTCACCTTAGGGGCACTGGGAGGTGGTTTTGTAACATGTGCACAGTTTGTACTATTACTTAACCAACCAAAACCACTCGTATGCCCTGGGATGATAATGGTGTTTCTCCTTAGATGATGTCCAAGGCCGCACACAAAGCCATCCTTGTCCAGGGGCAAAATTATCCTCACATTGACACCCATACAACATCTATATTCCTGTGGTTTATAATGATAGCAAATAGTGCTCCCCATCACCTAAATGTGAAAAAAGCCCCAACTAATCTACATGCCATGTCAAACTTGTCCTCAATATTAGCATATCATTCTACATTATCCATTAGCTCATCTAGATAGGGGGTTCAAGGATTCTCACTCCATGGTTGGGGACTATAGTCCATCAAGTCTAGGTCCAATTTCGGGCTAACTGTATCAAGGACACCTCAAGGTAAACCAACATTAATGCAACGTATTAGTTGTTGGTACATCGACCTATCAAAATGTCACAATATTGGGTAGTAGACATTAGTACGTAGCACACTAGCCACCAATAAGAAACCTTGATGTTGGCGATGAGCACCACTAGGCCAATTGTTCATCTTAGGGGCACTGGGAGGTGGTTTTGTACCATGTGCATAGTGTTTACTATTACTTAACCAATCAAAACCACTCATATGCCCTGGGATGATCATGGTGTTTCTCCTTAGATGATGTCCAAGGCCCCAAACAAAGCCATCCTTGTCTAGGGGCAAAATTATCCTCACATTAACACCCATACAACATTTATATTACTTTGGTTTATAATTATGGCAAATAGTGCTCCCCATCACCTAAATGTGCAAAAAGCCCCAACTAACCTACATTCCATGTCAAGCCTGTCCTCGATATTAGCATATCGACCTACATTATCCATTATCTCATCTAGATAGGGGGTACAAGGACTCTCACTCCATGCTTGGGGACTATAGTCCATCAAGTCTAGGTCAAAGTTTGAGCTAACTGTATCAAGGACATGTCAAGGTCAACCAAAACTAATGCAATGTATTAGTTGTTGGTACATCGACCTATAAAAATGTCAAACATGTCCTCGATATTAGCATATCATCCTACATTATCCATAATTTAGCTCATGGAGATAGAGGGTTCAAGGACTCTCACTCCATGGTTGGGGACTATAGTCCATCGAGAGGTCAAATTTCAGGCTAACAGTGTGGAGGACACCTTAACAAGGTCAACCTACACTAATGCAATGTATTAGTTGTTGGTACATTGACCTATCAAAATGTCACAATATTGGGCAGTAGACATTAGTAAGTATGACACTAGCCACCAACAAGAAACCTTGATGTTGATGATGAGCACCACTAGGCCAAGCGTTCACCTTAGAGGCACCGGGAGGTGGTTTTGTACCATGTGCACAGTCTATATTATTACTAAACCAACTAAAACCACTCGTACGCCCTGGGATGATAATGGTGTTT
>APFE030246597.1:30975-46758 GCA_000404065.3 Pinus taeda
TCACATTCTACCTTCATGTCACCTCCATTCCACCTCCACATCATTACATTTACCTCATTATTGGGTCATAACTATGCTTTTCCAAACTTTATTAATTCTTAACATTTTTAAGTGAATTTATGGCTAAAACTTAGAAAATAATATGCTTATACTTATACCTAACAATTAGAATGAGTTTGTTGACATGTGTAGGTAAAAAGGAAGCTTCCAAGGCATCCTTATGTGGCACTCTATGCTCAAATTCGAATTTGAGAAGATCATGAACCTCATGGAGAAGATCATGGATCTCATGGAGGAGATCATGGAGGATAGGGTTAGGTGTCACCATTGGTTGAGAAATATGTGGGTCAAAGGAGAGAATAGTGGGTTTGCATTTATGAGGTTGTTATCATAGTTATTGTATAAATAGGAGTACCTCCTCCATTCCAAAGGGAGGACTCTTAGAGCATTGTATCCAATTGATGATGGAATAAAGCTTCATTTGACATATATTTTCATTATGTAGTTTTAGAAATAGTTTTTCATTATGTAGTTTTAGATAGAAGTTACCTTAATGTAGTATATGGAATGGCTTGTCACTTTGGTTCCTAGGAGAATTGAGCTCACTCTAGATGGAGCAAAGGAACTTGTTGTTTCATATTAGATCTTATTTCATTTAATTGCTTAGATGTTTGATGTTTGAGGATTGGATTGGTTTGATGAATGAATTTTCAATTAGAGTCTTATCAACATATGAGAGGAAAACTAAGAGTCTAAGTTAGACTCTCTCTCTCTATTTGATCTGTAATTGGAATTCATCTTTTTGCTTTTATGTTTCAAGTTAGTTAGTTTACGCTTATGGATGAATTTTAGTCTAGTCTAGATTAATACAAGAGAGGATAATCAAGAGACTAAGTTAGTCTCTCTCTCTTTGAGTCTAAAGAACAACTAAAGTTCATTCCCTTGTTTGCATTTCAAGTTTCTAGTTTTATGGTTTCTCTATGATACTGTAGGGAAGAACAACCAGGATCTCCTAAGTTAGGAGCCTCTTCCCTTGCATATTATATTGAACCGTAGATAATTTAATTAGACATAGAATTAGTCGCCTACTCCTGCACATATAGTGCTGGCATCATCAAAAGCTTACGAGTTTCCTGGTCGATATTTAATGCAGCAATTTAAGCACAATAAATTGCCCAACACTTATTTTATTAGTTTAACTATTATTTTATTATTTTTCTTAGTAGGTTCCTTTTAAATCTGAAAGTTTCTTTAAAGACACCAATTCCCCAAACTACCATACATGATTTTTGCATGGGATCTTTTTCATATCATTGAGAATATAAGTTCAGCCTCATGGCGTTGAGAATTGTTCATTGATGAACATACATGACATAGGACTGAAACAAATCTTCTTGGATTTGATGCCATGAATGTGTCATACAACATTCACAAATAATTTTTCCATGGGATATTTCGACATTGAATAAGAAAATTAGTGTTTTTGGGTGGTGTTGTGTCTTGAGGTCATGATAATGGTCTCTCAAGAAAGAAAGGGCCTTATGCCCTTAGTTATGCTTCTCCATCTTGACTAAGATGAATGAGGTGTCAACCCACAACACAAGGTTTGTATATGGTATATTTGGCCTCACACTATAAATATTAATACCATTAATATTATTCTCCGCATAAAATAATGTTAGGATTTTTATAAAGGGTGGGAGATTAAAATAGGGACTTTAGAACGTAAACAATTATTCAGAAATTTGAAGGTCATGAGCAAGTACTACCTTGATTACACATGGTTTCTATATGGTACCTTGGCACTCCCATTTGGATTACGATTATCATTATATTGTTTCATGCATCACAAATTGGCCTTGGGTTTTGAAAATGGTCATGGGATTTAAACAAGGGGTTTATGACCTAATTTTTTTTTTTTGTCTCTATGACCATGAATGATGACTTAATCAACTACAATTAACTTCTACAAGAATACTTTTCCTTGGTTTCTCACTGAGAATATGATCTCTATTAGGTGGTTTTGCTTATCATAGACAAATCTCAATTCCTTTGAAATGCTTAGGGAAGGAAAAAAATTGCCATAAATTCCCTTGTTGAGGCTTCTCAAGCATTAAAACCATGAACAAGGAATATAACCAACAGATATTTGACCTCTATATGGGATATTTGGATTTTTACTAGAAACACAAACATTATTTGAAGGTATTGTGCACCACAAACTAGTATTGGGGCCTTGGAAATTATTGAGGCATGAGATCACAAGCCTTAAGCCTTTAGTGATGCCTCTCAAGTTGAAAAAATATGAACATATACTTAACCACCACAAATTACTTTCGTAGAGTACTTTTTGTATCCCACTAAGAATATAACATCCCATAGATGGATTTGCATAACATAAATTGGTCTTAAGGCTTGGACAATAGTTAGGGGATGAAAAGAATTAAACTAGGGCATGGAAAAGGATTATCAATATCAATATCCATGAATGAGGCTCGAAACCACTACATATGACCTCTGTAGGGGATCATTTGACTACAGCTAGGATTATGAACACCATTATGAGGTATTTCTCATTACATACTAGTCTTTGAAACCTAATAATGGTCAATTGAGGAAACAAGATTCTAAGACCCTAAATAAATCTTCTCAAAATCAACAACCATGAATAAATCCCCATGACTAAACTCCCAAACCATTGTGTATTACCTTGATTTTTTCGCCCATTTATGAATTCAAATTTTAGGTAATTAATCTATGAATTTCATTTTAAGGGTATGTTTTTTCTATGGCACAAAAAACAAATGGTTATTCCAACTGCTCCATCTTGTGATAATTTAATCCCATAAAGCAAGGTAGTTTGGCTTGAGGTAGAAATGAAACAAATGATGGAAGACAAGAGACAATAATTGATTCAACTGATTAGCAACTGCTGAGTTTCTCAATATTGATAATAGAGCATGCAGGTAGTTTAGATTTCCTATGTATAATAAGGTGTCATTGTAGAAATAATAAAATCCAATAATTTTTTTTGGAAATCCAAGTTATAGTTGTCAAGTTTCAGTGCTATGTTGTTTTTTATGGTGTTTAATCCATTTCCACTAACAAAAACATTGTTCAATCACTCCACATAGCTTAGGACAAAACCAACTAGTATTTCCGGCAATTGGACTAGACGATGTCATTGATATAGAACAAAAATCCCCACAGTTTTTGTTTCGAATACTCGTATGGTACTTTTTTAAGCAGAGAACAATTGTACAATGACTGGCATTTTACAGACGTGATGCCTTAATTTTGGTTGATAAATGCTCTGTTTTATAAGCTCTGTTTTATAAGATCTGCATTTATAAGCTCTGTTTTGGTTGATAAATGCTCTGTGTTATAAGCTCTACATTTAATTCCAATTTTTTTTTCTATGAGGCCGATCTTCCATAGTTTTTGCCTAAAACAGGTATGTTTTTAGGCTTTCTATTTGTCTTATTAAAAAATATCTCTTTGAATAAATTATTATCATATCCTGTTGCCTGTTCAGATTGTTGGGGCTACCTTTAGATTATATCTTTTTTATTTTGTAGACTTTAAACACATATCCAACCCATTTCCTTGTAAGCTCTACTAAGAATAGGATGATAATACGTTGCATTTTCTTGGATCGAGTTCTAGCTTAGTTATTTCCTCTACTTTTGGGCATATGTAAAGTTAAGTGCATTTTAATGGAATTTGATTACTTGTTTCTTTGTGTTAAGTTATTTGAAAATTTCCTTGCTGACACTCTGACATCAATGTAAGTTCATCCATATTGCATGAATAGGATGCTCATCAATCTAAGTCGAACATGGTTAACCCTTGACCCAATACAGCTCCCATAAACACTGATAACTGCTTGCTGCACTAGCTATAACTGATTTATGAGATATGGCGTCAACATTCAATCCTCTTCCTTCACACAATTATGAATCCATGACCTAGAGGTGCAGCTCCACCATTGTCATGCTTTCAAGTCAATACCTTTACTGCTAGCTATGTCCTGTGGTCTAGCCTAGTAGCAAGCCTGGCCTCTGATCTTCAGTCAACAAATACTATCAATGCAGTAGTATAAGTCGTACAAGGACTTGACTCAATCTGAGTGTACTGATTTGAACTTTGGTCTAGGACAGATTTCATTAATATAATATGACTGTAGGTTACCAACCTTATAAACAGTCCTTAGGAATAGTTTCAATCACAATGTTGTCATCATCATGTTGCCACTAAAATACTAAGACATGCTAGGTATCCTTACTTGAACAACACCTAAAATACATCCTTTAGGATTGTGTATTGAGTCTCTTTCTTATTGTGGATTAGGGGTTCATTTAGGCTCCCTTTGATTGCTTCTTAGCTGTGAATAGAAAACTGCAACTATGGCTCTTTTGGAGCTTCCTTTGACGGTGTATGGAAGCCTCCTTGCTGTGATGAAGAACCTTCTTTTGGGACAGCAAAGGAGCCTCTCTTCACGGTGATTTAATCCCTATGAGTGCACCTTTTCTATGCCCCAAAATTGTCCCTCAGCATTGAATTCATGTGTATTTGTTAGAGGTTTGTTGTCTACATTTCCTTTTAAAAATCTAGTGCATGAATGATTGTCCACATGTTCATGGAGAAGAGAACATATTTGCATTTGATGTGGTCCAGAGAGAAATTTTTTATTTGGTCAAGCCTGTATTCTTCATCAATGATTTTCTTAACATCGTTTTCATTCTCAGCACTGTAGTTGTATATTTCATTGAGGGTGTAGCTCTAGTTGTTGAGAGGAAAGTAGTTATCCTCCTACATGTAGGTTCATATTCCACTTTCTGACATGCTTTCTCTCTTAATGAGCTAATTGCTGACAGTTGAGCTGGCCTTGAGCCCTGAAGGATCTAGTTTACCCTGGCTACCTTTCTCAGAATGAGGGAAAGTACCCAGTGGGTTTCCTCTGGAAATTCATTATGTAGAGAAAAAAAAAGGAATATCAAACCACAAATGGGACATCTGAATTCGCTATGTCCAAGTGCCTACTTTGCTGCAATGAATAGCCTTTTCTAACTATGTTTATTTTGTTTCCTAATTGTGCCAAGCACTATGTTACAATGTTAACTGTGGCATTCTAGTATCTCCTATTTTTCATTTTGAAATACTATATCTAGCTACTGCATTGTTGTATTCTTCATGTGCCAAATGCTTCATCGTTGCTGCACTAATAGCCATGCCTTTTGCTGATATTAACCATGCCAAGTGTGTTGGTATTTGATAAATTTTTGTAAATGTTGATAAGGAAATACCAATTAATCATAGTTAAATGGTTAATTACATGTGTGGTCTCAATTGCACGTTTTCTTTACCCAAATAAAGGGGGTTTGAAGAGTTTATTGTTGTCAACGGTCTTCAAAACAATTGAGCTTACTGTTTCCACGGATAATTATTTGGATAGAATGCTTATTATTTTTTCCTGAAACTTTATATATTTTTACTGTTTAAATTTTTGTTTTAAGAGCCACAGCATATCTACTGCCTTTGACTTTTGAATTCCAAAGTTGGTTAATAAGGTATCCACAATCTAAATTCACTTGTATTTACTTGTATGAGGAATTACAAATACAATGCACTTATTAAATTGGAGATGAAAATTGAATTACTAAATAGTGTGAGTTAACCACATTTCAATATTGAGACAATCTTCTATTACAAGTGAAAAGAGTGGTGAAATATGGTCATTTGTTTGGAATTCACTCTATGTGTCACTGTACCTAGTTAGTTTTATTGTTCTGTTTATCTAGTTTTACTTATAACACTTAAAAAGAGGATGAGAATGGAAATAGTAAAGGAGTAGAGAAGCATATTCCTTTGCGATAACAACAACAATGGTGGAATGGTAAACACTCCTCACTTATTCACACCTTGGAAAGCTTATCTCGAAATGAAGCTAGTCCTCACTTGCATTAGAGCAAATCCATTTGAATCTTGTTGGGCCTTGAAAGAGAGATCAAATTTCTCCAAACACCTTGTAAACAAATATTCTTGTAAATTCTTTATATTTTTTAATACAAAACAGCTGAAAGGTAAGATAGGCCCCATATATTTGACTCAGTAATAAAATTTAATTATTTTTAAATTTGATTTTTTTCATACAAAACATGTCTCCTTGAACAAAACATATTGAAAAGGAAGATAACCCGATAACCCCGTATAGTTGACTTAGTAATTAAAAATTTAAGTTTATATGGTATCAAATTCCTCATCAAATTTCTTTCCACATCAACCAGTGGTAAAAATGGTAAAAAATATATCGAAGAATTCAATATATTTTAATACACAATATATATTTTTTAATTTTTTTACATAAAATTTTATGTTTATCATGTCAAATATTTCATATTTATAAGAAAGATTAAGTTTCTAAGAGTTTAATATCTTTTAATATGTAGCCTATATTTTTAATAGACAATATATTAAAGGGAAAGATAATAAGATAACTTTTTTGTAAGTTAGTAAAGTTTCAATATATTACTAAATAAACATACAATACAAAAAAATAGTAGCTGGTTTACCAAACCAGTTGTAGAAGAAGATTCTCTTTGTCACACATTTAACCAGGCATGCCATTAGATTTTTCTGTCTTTACTTTCCCTTATATAGTTCAAAAAAGTTCCCCTTCCCACTACTACTATATGCAGATCTGCCTATCTGAATAGCTATATAGCTTTGATCTTCAGACCTAAACTTGACAAAATAACTACAATACTACCTATATAAACATAACACAAAAATAAACAAAAGATTGGTCGATGCCATGATCAACTAACACAATATTATTTGCTTGGAGTTGTTATCGTCGTTGGCCCCATTGTTGGGTCCTCCACAAGGGTTGTCACTGGAGCCTCTAGGGTTGCCAGTGGACAGCCACTTGCAGCGCAAGCCTCTCAAACTCGATACTTCCTCAAGTGGACCAAATCTCCTATCTCTACACCCATCGATATATCCACATTATCGATATAATTTAGATAGATTGAGAACATTTTGTTAAGATCCCCAATTCTGCCAACATGCAATTTCCCTATGTTAACCAAACCCTTGAGAGCCTCTTCAATTCCTTTTAGGCGTTGGTCTATAGAGTTTAACTCGATTTCTATCTCAAGTTGCCTCTTTTTCCTCTACTCTGCTGCCTCTGCTTGCAGCTTTTCCACTAGAGTCTTGACATGCGAAGTGGTCTCCAAGGTCTTTTGGTACACAGCGATCTATGTTTTGGATTTCCCTGTGTTGATGATCCAATCTCCTTCCTCCTCTATTCTACCATCAAAGATAGCCCTACAATGTCTTCGAACCTCACTCTCCCAGATTTCCACTATATCCTTCCCTTTTGTGTGACTGTTTAGCAATGACCTCCACTGCTTCCTCCATGCATGTCTGTTTGCAAAACTCAAAGCCCTGAGCATCCACTCGGGAACTACCTCTTGGCCTACTAGCATCACTTTAGCTCTTACTCATTGCACTCCTTGATAACTGAATTTCCCTCATAGAAATTTCTATCACCAACTCACAATTACACCACCTTTCAGTGTTTTTCCTTATGTCGATGAAGCCTGCTCCCTAGCTATGATTTAAATATGACGCCCCAGATGAGACTTACCTCGCCGATATTTGAGTACTTTCCCTCTCCATTTTCAGTAACTCTGACCTACTAGCAATGTTGTTGTTCATTCGTGTGTACTTGTGGAAGTCCTTCTTCTCATTTTCCCCTGCGAGAAGTTTGTTCAAAATCATAATCACCCCAACCTTGCTCTTGTATGTTCCCCTCTTGATTTCGTAACTTCCCACTCCTCTTGCCACATCTCCTATTAATGAGACGATCACACTAACAATCTATTATGGGGGAAATCCTCTCCTTCCCATGATTAACCATCACTCTATCCTTGTACTACACATAACCCTTCTCGTTTCCTAAGTATGTCCATAATGAAGGATTATTTGTTCGTATGAACTGGTAGATCACAGTCCTGATTCAGGCCCACCCCTTCTCTATCAACCTGCCTCAATGGAATGGAGTGATCTCTCTCTGCCAACCTTTGTCTTTCCTCCTTTAGCTAGCCCTATGAAAACTTGCACATCACGTCGGTGAGCAAATGGACATTATCTACCCCTTTATTTTCCACCCTATCCACCAACACATTTGAAAACCACTAAAATAAGGTGAATTCCATGGTTTTAAACACCTCCAGATGTTTTTGAATGCGTTGAATTAATGGGGGCAAGTGCCAGTTCCATGTTACTTTACTTATTTGTGTGCCACATTGTAACTTACGTGTCACTTGAATGATAAGAGGTGCAATTCCTACTAGGTCTGGTTCCATGGGAGTTTGCATGGGCTTACAACCATTCATATGGGATTTCTCAACAAGTGTCTTAGCATATTTTCTTTTATATAAAAATATCCGGTGATGTGTCTGTCACACCTCCAAACCAAGACAATAATGCAATAGACCAAGATCGGTCATGTCAAAGGACCTTTTCAAATCCTGCCAAAATTCTCTTCTCATAACTACCTGTGATTAATAAGTCATCGACGTACACAACAATGATCACAATATCCCCCCTTCATCTTTGCAGTAGAGGTTAGGATCATAAGGGCTTCTCTTTCAGCCGTGCTGTGCAAAATGCTCATCAATTTTTATGTACCAGGCCGTGGGAGTCCGTTTTATACCATAGAGATATTTGGTTAACTTACACACCTTTGTTTCTTGTCCAGGTGCTACCTTTCATTGATTTCTTAATTCAACATTGGGTGGAGATTCTCAGGTACAGAGATCGGCAGATCGTAGAGAAAGTTCCCATAATATATTTCGTTTAAGCAAAATATAATGCTTAATATTTTTCAAAATAGATACAAATCGATTACTGCCATGTAGTAATATCTCCGAAAGAGTTTCTAAAAGCATATTTTCAAGATATTTACACCATGCAGAGGTAAAAAACTAGGGCATATATGTTTAAATCCTTCCCATCAAAGTACCTTGAGGTCCCTCTAATGGTACAAGCTTAGAAGAACTCCAATTAGGAAAAAATTGTATCAAACCTTGAGGATAGGGTGAAATAATGGAATGTCAAAGCCCTAAACCTTGTTGGTCATATGATTCTAACAAACACAGTGCTACAAGCTATTCCAAGGTATATGTTATCTATCCTCCCTTCTCCCAAAGGAGTACTACAAAATATCTGGGACATCCAAAGGAACTTCTTGTGGCGAGGGGTAGAGGTGAAATGAAAATGGGCGCTAGTGGCCTTAAATAGAGTGCAAACCAAAAGATGTAGGTGGGCTAGGTATTCAATATCCAGAGGTAACCAACAAAGAAAATGGAGCAAAATTATGGTGGAGATGGTTAAAAGGGGGGTCATCACCTTGGGAAAGGCTTTGGAAATCAAAATATGCACCTATTTCCATACAAAAAAGTTAGTCGAGTTATCAAGTTCCACTAAAGGGTTGGCAATTTGGAATTTAGCATGGAATAAAAGAGGTATCATGCAAAAACACTATTATGGGAAATCAGAAATGGAAAGGAGGACCTATTTTGGGAGGATGTGTGGTAGAAACAAGATAAGTTATGCAGGGAGGAATGGCATCCCTTCAAACTAAGCACAAAAATATGAGAGTATAGAGAATTCCACCAATTATAGGATCAAGGACTAGAAAATAACAAATGGAGGCAATGGAATTTTAATATCTTTCGATGGCCAACCCAGAATGACTTAGTTATTCAGTATCTAACAGAGGAATTAAGAAAACAAAAAATTGTGTTCAATAATGACCAAGACCAACTTAAATGGGGGAAAAAAGAGGATGTGGAGTTACATCTCAAGGAAGTCAAAGCTTATCTTAGTGAGGGATATACTGGTACAAATGATCCATCATGGAGAAAACTATGGATGGTGCCACATTTGCCATAAATTAAAATTTGCATGTCATTGATTTTACATTGGAAGGTCCTAACTCAGGAAAAACTTATAAAGAGAGGATTTATAGGTTCCTCTTCGTGTTTCCTCTCCGAAAACACAAAAGAGAGGCTTAATCATTTACTCAACACTTGTAACTATATGGAGGCACTATGGGACTAATTAGCCTCAATATTTAGATAAAGAAACCAAAGTCGAGAGAGCATACAAGAAACAATAAAGAAATGGGGGGTGAATTATACAAAAAACGAGGTGGTGAACCTTACCTGAAATTTCATTCGAGGTTTCATCCTTTAGGAAATTTGGAAGGAGCACAATAGATGAATATTCTCTTATAATAAGCTCCCTATTGACAACCTAGTGGAAGGAAAAATGTGTCAGCTAAAGGAAACATTAATTAGCACAGGAAATCAACCATTAGAGGAACAACCACCCCCCCAAGGAAACGCAGATTTTGAAGTGATGTAGCTTCATGTTTTTCACCCTGTTTTCCCCAAATAAATATATTCTAGCATGAAGAATTATTCATTATTTTCCCCTCTTACAAGAAAACACTTGGCAAAAAAAGGATTTCGCACCTCGGAGTTTTTTTGTAGGATAAAGGGAAAGGTGAGTGGGTATCCTGCAGTAGCTGCATTGGTCTTATTAGCATTACACCACTTTTCATATGGGTCTTCACAACAAATAATCACCATTACACTTTGTTGATTTGTTTTAAAAATAAACATAACACGCAATAGATTTCTTTTGGGATGCAATGTTGTTGTTGGTAGTATGATTGTATTTGTGCCACATCTAAAGCTAGTATGCATTAAATTTCTTTCACCTTGCAATATTTTTATTGGAAATGTGCTTGTTGTTTGGGCTAGAAACTATGAAGATTTCCTTTTGCTTTGCAATAGTGGTTGTTGTCAAATTTGTTGTTTATGATAAAAGGAAATCTAGCAAGTGTTAGATTTCCATCACTTTGGCAATGTTATTGGAAATGTTGTGCTTGTGTTTGGGCTAGAAGTTGTGTTAGATTTCTTTTGCTATGCAATGTTGTTGTTTTCAATTTGGTTGTTTATTATAGAAGGAAATATAACACGTGTTAGATCTCTTTCACCTTGGTAATGTGTTTTTTTTTGTGTTAGAAGGAAATATAGCATGCACTAGATTTATTCTAACATAAAATGTTGTTATTGGTAGTATGCTTGTATTTATGCTACATGTAAAGCTAGCATGCGTTAAATTTATTTTACCTTGCAACATTGTTATTGGAAATGTGATTGTGTTTGTGATAGAAGTTGTTGGATTTTGTTGGCTTTTGTTTGCCCTACAATTTTATTGTTGCCAATGTGCTTTTGTTTGTGCTAGAAGTAAATCAAGCGTATGCTAGATATGTTCTACACTGCAATGTTATTTTTGGCAATGTGATTGTGTTTGTGCTACAATAATCTATAGAATGTGTAAGATTTCTTTTACTTTGAAATGTTTTTGTGAGTAATATGCTTCTATTTACATTAGAAGAAAATTTAGCATGTGGTGGATTTCCTTCGCCTTAGAATATTGTTATTGGCAATGTGTTTGTGTTTGTGCTAGAAGGAAATCTAGCATGTGCTAGATTTATTTGACCATGTAATGTTGCTTCTAGCAATATGCTTATGTTTGTAGTGGAAGGAATGATATTGATTGTTAGCTTTCATTTGAGGAAACAATGTTTCATTACATACAACATGACTACCATAATATTTGTATTTTTGCATTTATATTACTTTTCGGAAGTTGTTTGTTTTTGGGGAAATATAAAGTCACACTTTACACAGTTCATTCTAGAAGAAAATATAATGATTGCCATAGTTAATGTTCTTTCATTGTCTTTTGCTATAATTTTATCTAAAGCAAATTAAGAATATACATGACTATAAGAGATAAATTTTGTGTATATATGTTGTTATTTTGGTGTATACAATGTCTTAAGAGCACTTCTCACTCTACAATGTTTCTATGTGCTCGAGTTTGCACTAAAATGAAATCTAACACATGTTAGATTTTATTTTACATTGCAATGTTGTTAATGCTAACATGTTTATGTTTAGGCTAAAAGAAAATCTAGCTTGTGCTAGATTCTTTTTGTCGTGTAGTGTTGTCATTGGAGATATTTATATGTTTGTTATAAGTAAATGTAATTCTGAGTAAATTTTTCTCACCCTGTAATGTTGTTATGTGATTAATTTCGCATTAGAAGGAATTATAGTATGAATTATATTTCTTTCACCTTGTAATTTTGTTATTTGCAACGTTCTTGCGTTTTTTATAGGAGGAAACCTTTGTACACTATCCCATTCTTAGACCACATATTCCATATGAAGGGCCTTCTAATCGTTTCAAGGTTTAAATTTTTTTATATTGTAACAATAGTCTATGTAGGCATGGACTAAAACTTCATAGTCTCTAAAAGGCAAGGTCAAATGTCCCACGAAATATTATTATTCCAATGACTTTATTGACATTGTGTTTATGTTTTTTCTTTACAATACAATGTTGTTGTTGGCAATCTTCTTATATGCGATAGAATATAGTCTAGCATGGGTTTCATTTCCTTTGCCTTGTAATATTTTAATGACAATATGTTTGTGGTTTGTGGTAGAAGGAAATCTAGCTTGTGCTATATTTATTTTGTTTTGCAATGTTTTTCTTGGAAATATGAATGTGTTCGTGCTAAAAGTAATTCTAGCACGTGCTAGATTTCTTTCACCTTACAATGTTTTTTTTTACAATATCCATGCGTTTGTAATAGAAATAAATCTAGGATGAAAATATTTCTTTTGCTTTGCAAGATTCTTGTTGGCAATATGCTTTTGTTCATGTTAGAAGTAATTCTATCACATTCTATATTTATTTCACCTTGCAAAGTTGCTATGTGTTTGTCTTTGTGCCAGACAACGATCTAGAAGAAAATATAGTGATTGCCATAGTTAATGTTCTTTCATTGTCTTTTGCTATTATTTTATCTAAAGCAAACTAAGAATATACATGACTATAAGAGATAAATTTTGTTTATATATGTTCTTATGTTGGTCTATACAATGTCTTAAGAGAACTTCTCACTCTACAATGTTTCTATGTGCTCGAGTTTGCACTAAAATGAAACCTAACACATGTTAGATTTTATTTTACATTGCAATGTTGTTAACGCTAACATGTTTCTGTTTAGGCTAAAAGAAAATCTAGCTTGTGCTAGATTTTTTTTGTCATGTAGTGTTGTCATTGGAGATATTTATATGTTTGTTATAAGTAAACATAATTCTGAGTAAATTTTTCTCACACTACAATGTTGTTATGTGATTAATTTCGCATTAGAAGGAATTATAGTATGAATTATATTCTTTCACCTTGTAATGTTGTTATTTGCAACGTTCTTGTGCTTTTTATAGGAGGAAATCTTTGTACACTATCCCATTCTTAGACCACATATTCCATATGAAGGGCCTTCTAATCGTTTCAAGGTTTAAATTTTTTTATATTGTAACAATAGTCTATGTAGGCATGGACTAAAACTTCATAGTCTCTAAAAGGAAAGGTCAAATGTCCCACGAAATATTATTATTCCAATGACTTTATTGACATTGTGTTTATGCTTTTGCTTTACAATACAATGTTGTTGTTGGCAATCTTCTTGTATGCGATAGAATATAGTCTAGCACGGGTTTCATTTCCTTTGCCTTGCAATATTTTAATGACAATATGTTTGTGGTTTGTGGTAGAAGGAAATCTAGCTTGTGCTATATTTATTTTGTTTTGCAATGTTTTTCTTGGCAATATGAATGTGTTCGTGCTAAAAAGAATTCTAGCACGTGCTAGATTTCTTTCACCTTACAATGTTTTTTTTGACAATATCCATCCGTTTGTAATAGAAATAAATCTATGATGAAAATATTTCTTTTGCTTTGCAAGATTCTTGTTGGCAATATGCTTTTGTTCATGCTACAAGTAATTCTATCACATTCTATATTTATTTCACCTTGCAAAGCGAAAGAAATGTTCATGTTTGTCTTTGTGCTAGACAAAGATGTAGAAGAAAATATAATGATTGCCATAGTTAATGTTCTTTCATTGTGTTTTGCTATTATTTTATCTAAAGCAAACTAAGAATATACATGACTATAAGAGATAAATTTTGTGTATATATGTTCTTATTTTGGTCTATACAATTTTTTTTGTTTTTTCACAATGTAATGTCTTTTGGAAATGTTCTTATGCTTGTGCTGGAAGGAAACCTAGTAGATATTTGCTTTCCTATATTCACAATTAAAAGAATATAAAAAATTATTTCGGGGTGCCCTTTTCCTAACCTTGATTAGTTATTATTGTGAGTTATACAAGTGTTATTGTTCTTGTTCATTTTGTTACACATATAATTATGCGAATAGTTGTAGTATTTATAAACTCATATTTTCTTCAATAATTCGAAATTGTCATAACAATTTTTTTACTTTATTTTCAGATACCATGGACTATGAAGCTAGTGAGAATTCAAAGGAAGAATCCAAGGAAAAGGGAAGTTCAAGAAACACGACACCAAATTCTTTAATTGGTATGACAATTTTAATTTATACTTTGTTAAAATTGTTAGACATTGTGTTAATAATTGGTTGTTGATTAATAAAACCAATGGAAATAGCCTTAGGATTGGGGTTTAAATGAGGACAACCCATACTAACATGGGTATTTTTTTCCAAGAAATTTTAAATATGTGATAACTTTGGTGTCATATACTAAACTTGCATAACATATGTACTCATTTATTATTGTGCGTATAAATGAAAATCATGTATTATAAGGTTGTTTAATTCTATTTGTTTTTTTTTTTTCTTTTTTTTTTTTCCCTGCGTAAATACTAATTCTATTAAGAAAGAGAAAAATATGTACATGGAGGTCGAGACCTCAGAGGGGGCAGAGACCAGCCCTCATCCAGAGATTCTGAGACATACATATCCTACTATTTGCCCTTTCAGGATTAAAGACTTCAAAAACTTGATTTGTTAGACACTGACCCACTAAAAAATCATTTTGTTCTGATTCTAACACATCATAACTATCGCCTGCAGAGGCTTTACTGAGAAGCATGTTGTCATACCCGTCACGGACAAAAAGAGGCAAAACAGAATTCGCCAAACCCAGGGTTGTTGCTGCAGATCAAGAACAGGTTGGCTTGCCCGAAACCAAACAAGAAATGAGACCAGACCCATAACCAGAGACCCAAAAACATAGACATATAGCATAAAATCAAACAGAGCGAAGGCAAGAGTGCCACCCGTCAGTAATGAACCAGCATCAATCGGCATGCTGCGGAGAGTCGGGCACCTCCTTGTCCACCTGGCTAGACGAGGCAACCCAGGTGACGAATCCATTATCTTCATTTCCTTCGAAACCACCTTCTAGAGGAGTTACCAGGTTAAGGATTCTGCCTACATGATGAGCCGGTCCACAAGCAAGGATCTCGTGTTGAGTTGAATCAATCGGATGCAGAGGCGCTTCAAGAACAGGGCTATCTTCCTGCATATTATCTGCATTAAACAAAACCCCAGTCATCTCCCCCTGAAGGACACTGTCTTCCTGAGATTGAGAGGTGGTGGTGTGGGCTGAGCTGTTGGGATTGTCCTCTTCCTCAGCAAGAATAACCGTGATACTGGCAGACAAAACTAGCCTGTTGAGCCTGCTATGGAAGGTGAAGCGGGTAGTTTGACATGAATTGTGCGAGAGAGGCCCAACATGGCCAGAGGGCAGTGAGGCCGTGGAGGCCGAAGCAATGGGGATTACATTCTGAGGAGT
>APFE030246604.1:17330-30974 GCA_000404065.3 Pinus taeda
AAAGAGACAATGATGGGGGTCCAGATGGACTTGGCAGGTGGCCACCAATATCCACCTGGATCATTGATAGACACAATGATCTGCACCTTCTGAATACATCCATGAAATTGTACTAAGGAGATGCCAGCAGAAAATAACCCTTTAGGTTTCTTATTTTCCTTCTTTCTGGTATGAGACCATTTGTCCAAAAGGAGTTTTTCAATTTCTTGAGGAGGACATAACTTCGTAAACTCACTGTCAAGTGATTTCCACCATAGATAAACCTCATCTTCAAATAATACCCTATGGAAATGGTCCAAAATTGTGAGTGGTCAATCTTTTGGATTGTATAAATTATTCAATAGTGGGACCATTAGCACATCCTGTAAAAATCATCTTGCTATAACGCTTAAATTAGAATGAGGGTTTGGTAAAAAATTACCTACCTTGTGTGACAAATTTAAAATGGCCACAACTCGATCAATATGGCTTAGAATCCTTAGTAAAGTCTATTTCGGAATTGGAACCATCTTTCTACATCTTCTCATGTAATGTAAATCCTAATCTGGGCATTCTAGAAACTCATATTCGTGTTGCAACTATCTTGCAGTCATAAAAATTCTGAAAAGAAAAAGAAAAAAGAAGAAGCTGATTTTAAATCAGTGATATCTTCCTAATTCGAACTCTCATTCGATCCATCTTTTTTTTGAACTTGGGTGATTTTTCAAGAGAAGCTTAGATATTCAATTATTTTTCCAAAATTTCCTATATAAACTGCAAAAATTTACTAGAGAGTGGCCATCCATGAACTATCATTAAAAAAAAAAAAAAAAAATTGCAAAACAACTGATTTTAAATTAGCAATATCTCCCTCATCCAGACTCCAATTAGACTTCTTCTTTTTTCTTAAATCGGGTATGTTTTTGCAAGAAATTGATATTTGTTACTTGATTTTGCAAATTTTGCACCAAACTTGTCAGATATGATTTGCAAACTTGCCGCCTAAAAAATTCCTACAAAAAATGAAAAGAAAATTCTCCCCCTCTTTGTCCAATAAAGTGCTCTAATATCACTTATAGTAGATCTGACCTGAAAATATATTAAATGGAAAATATTCCCAAGAAATCAAACATAAGATGATAAAACATAAATATTTTATTAATATCAAAACCCTTGAGGTAGGGTAACAACATACAACTACTCCGTAAGGAAGGAGATCACTCCACATGCCATATGCTTGTGAATACAATAATCCTTGACATCCCTCAATGGAGAATCTCTAGCCTCTACATAGGATTCATACATAGAATAGCATGGGTAATAACCATGGGTCTCTCAATACCATATATCCAATACTATGGTCTTATCACATTATTTCCTAACTACTTGTGGTCCCTTATATTATACAACCATGGCCCATTTATTTATTATTCTTACATATCATTATTAACTTAGGTACCTACCTATGTACTCCATATTATCCCCCTAGGTATACTACAATTTCCTATCGGATTTAAGATGATTTATCACCATGCAAGTCTCCTGTATCAAACTCAGGTTTGGAATGTGTATCTCTCATATAATCATTGAATTTCAAAGTTTATTATCCTAAAGATTATCTTTGTCCAAAGGAGTCATACCTATCCCACTATTCTTAAAAAAATAAGCTCTTGATCCCTCTTGCAAATATTTTGATGCTAATCCTTTCTTCATCCCGCCTGAAATTCTCTTGAGCATTAGGGAATGCACGGATTATTTGATCAATCAAATTCTTCTTCGCTTATGCTACCCTAACTGCTTTCATGTGTTTGTTATATGAGAATTACTTTTTACTCTTTTGATGATTACAATGCTAGTGTAGTGTAACCAGTCACAAGGAAATGGTTTGTTACACTCGCCAAGAAAGGAAGATGATTCTACAATGCAGATAATTTCTGAAAAATGTTCAAATTGATTTATCTTTGTTAACTAAAAACTGGGAATCAGATGCTTTAATCAACCCATATGATCATTATTCTATCTCTGATGATTGTCATTCAAATTATCATTTCCCCCTTAGTATATCCAATGACAGTTGTTTTACATCCTTCGATCTTCATCGTTCAACATCTCACTATTCGAATTTTTGTTGAGTGGTTCAGGCAATTTAGCCTTCATTGATGGTTATGCCAGGTCCTCATTGTCTCAACATGATTGTTGAATATGACCATATCTATTTTCCCTCACAATATTCTCATTATATTCTCATGCCTCTAATTTAAAATCCATCTTTTCAAATACATCGAGGCTTTTAAGAGGATCATGATGAATTTTATGATCCAATCATTAAATGGTTGGAGCAATCTTACTCGGCAAGTTGCATTGCAATAAGTAATTTTTAGCATCTTCTCATGCTTTCTAACTATGATGATACAAAAGAAGGTGCATTCATAATAACTCTTTGAGGTTTGTCTGATTATGCTTTCCGTTGAAGATGTAAGAATGTGAATTGGATGAAAGTAGTGGTTGTGACATATATTTCTACGCACAAGAAAGATCTTAAAATTTTTGTGCAAGTTATTCAAGTTTTTATATTTTTTATTGCACATTACTTTATATCTATTTTAATTTTTCATACCTTTGTGGATGTAGGTCAGGAAGAACTATGGTGGTTTCACTGGAAATTTCATTATACATGACCCTGACCTTCTAGTTGTTAGGTTAGGAGTAGGAATAGTTGCATTCTAGTTTTTCCTTTCTTGCATTCATCTCGTGCTTATTCTCTTTAGTCTCTCTGGTCTTTTCTTAATTTTGTCTTGGATTATGCTTTGGCTTAGCCTCTTTTTCTTGTGCTTTGGTTTTGTTTCTTGTTGTGTTGTGTCTTTTCCCTTTTGTTCCATTAATAAGACCTTGCATGAAGATGCTATGTTAGCTCAGAAGCAAATTTGGCAAAATAGAAAAGGAATTTGTAACACCACAACATTTGGCTAAATCTCTATCCTTCTTCCTTGTCTTGGTTACATATTTTGGTTGATGATGTTCCATGGAAAATATGATTTCTGCGTTAAGAAAACCTTGTGTAAAACCATGATCTCCATGTCTATTCTGGAAACCTCATGCCTGCACTCAGTTTTATGTTTCGGTGTTTTCAAGTTGATCCAATCAAGCAGAGAAAGACAAGGGGAAAATATAAATGAGAAAACCAATATCAAAGGTCTTATATATGTTTCTATGAAGGGACAACCTCTCCTGCTCTCAATAAGTCGAGATCGTTCTTCCGCCCATAAATAAATAAGTGTTGATGCACATTCCTCTTTAAATAAATAAATGAAGGGAAAAGAAGAAAAAGGTTTCCTGTGCAGGTAGGTGGAGCAAAAAATTCTATCGAGGTACTTTCCAGGCTCGCTGGCAGTAGAGAAATGTTTGTGTTCATGTAGTGACTATGTTGGGGTAATGTGCAGGCCTGCTAGCAGCGGAGTAACACTAGAGATGAAAAACTACACTTCGAGAATCTAAAGCTTATGAATTTCACTACCCTATCCTAATTCGAAACATTGTGTGATCGCTTATCCTATGTTTGTGTTTAACCAAGTAAAGGAATGAAGGGGACTATGTTTATGCATGTGGTAAGTGGGGAAGCCATGGTAATTTTAATGATGAATCAATACTTCCTGAACAAATAAACCCTGCACAAAAGAATTCTCTAAGGAAGAGAAGTTGCAATTCTATTGGATTAAAAGTGTCAAAGCCACTTGCTCACACATGCTCAGTCTGCAACACATTCATGTGTGCATTCTTTTATGCAAGGTTGGAAAAGTATAGCACGTTCCATCAAGACTATGCATGTGCGATGTTTAATCCATGTCGATAGTCAGTGTGCACTGATAATGATAGTTTCTCACATTATAGTTGTGTTTGTACTTCTATTTCGGTGAGTTTTGAAAATTCTTGTTCCCACACACCTTTGTTTTCACGAGTGTCACTTTCATGTTTTCGGTTTTTCACCTTCACTTTCTTTCACTCTAACTAGTGTCGTTTTCATCTTATATTTGCACTGGCATGTGTTACTTTCACAGTCATTTACATATAGCAAGAGTCGTTTTCACTTTAACAATTATCATATTTTATGCATGTTAACTATCAAATGATGTATGGATGTCTATTCTGGTGGTATCAATAGGTTATATCTATGTGAATGAGTTGGTCTAACCATGTAAGCATTGGCCATAATCACTCCCAAAGTTTTAAGCATTGTCACACAAGTGTCATTATGGTCATTGTAAAGTGTATCTTAAGTGTCGCACTTGTCGTAACTGATTGTAAAGTTGTCACATAGAGGGAAAAACATTGTTCATGTGTCATCGATGATATATGTTGATTGTGTCATCAATTATTATAAGTGTGTGATAACAGTCGAAGTCTTATCATTGTTCACATCCATCTCATCGATCTCACACTTAGCCATTTCTGGAAAGGATTCTCAACCAAGCAACCTAGCTTTACCTAGCCTCCCTGAACTACACCCTGAACAATTTCAATCCTAATAGTTGTGACCTTCCCCCTTGGCACTTCACAATGCGTAGTTCCTACCTCCCAAGACTATTGCACTATGCAGTTTCTGTGCTCAAGCTCCGACCTTGACCTCTAGAATTGCGCAATCATTTTTCCCATCCTGGCCCTAACTACACACTACACATCATAAGCCATAAGCTCATTCCCTAAGCCACTAAACTACATAGTTGTGCAATAGCCCAACCTCCCTTGTCTACTAGAATTTCACAATGTGCTCACTCTGTGTCCATCCCCTCAGCCATCCTCACTGGCTCCTAGAACTGCACAATTTTTACCCTTAGTCCAGCCTAAACTTCATAGGACACAGTATCAAGGCTCAAGCCTCAGCCTTGAGCTCTTGAATTGTGCAATTGTGAATTTACCTGGGCTCATCTATCCTCCATAACTACGTAATAGGCTTATCTAGTTCCTTTCCCCTCAGTCTGTCATCTTGAGCTCCCAAACTGCGCAGTTTTCTTCCTCATCCCATGTTATAGCATCATTTATCACTCATGTAGACTTGATGCTCTTGTATGGCCTTAGGTAGCCTTTTCCCATGCATATATAATTGATCTTATAATAAAAACAATATGTTAAATTCCATATGCAACTCTACCCATTCAAAAGTCCTTACATACGCGGGGTTCTATAGCTACATACCTGTGTATACCTTTTTAAATATGAAAAAATAAAATAATATGCTATTTTTTGGGCGGGGTTCACGGGTTTTACCGAGAGCCCACCTATAGGAGCTCGTAGCACATCTGAATTAACTAATTTTAGGTGGTATATATACACACTTTGGGTGGGCCTAAAGGATATAAGATAAGGGCTATCAACATTATACAAAATTTTCTCCCAGATAAAGTCTGATTTTCCCGTGCGTCTTGCAGCCCCAGTCTCTATGGAAACTCTGCTTTCCTTTGCATAGATGTTCATCATATTTATAACATCTCCTTGAATTTGTTAGAGAGGTTGTCTTTATGGCTTGCGCTGGATAGATCTGGAGGAAAATTTCGTTGTTGCTTTAGCTTGGATCGGGTTGTATGTTTCCTGTATCTATTGTTGATTATCAATAAAGAAGTTCATGTCTTTTTCTTGATATGTTATTGTCTCATGAATAACAATTTCTATGTTTATATATGATGATCTAACATATATTTTATATATGAAAATCGAATTATCAATCATGTATATGCTTCTATGAATTGGTTTGCATGCCTGCTCGATTTTGGAGGAAGCGGAGGGTTTAGACCTAACAAGAACATCCTCAAACGTAAGACCTCTAGGTATGTTTCAAAGTCCACATTTAGTAATTCACACTTTTGGCATGCTTGCTTGACTATTGTTTATTAATTATCTTGGTCTGCTCTGTTGAGGTTGTCGACCCTTGCCTTAGGGAAAATTTCCCGCCAATAGAATTGGTGACTCCATTTGGGAACACCATCAATTATTTCCTAGAAGGGTTATAATTCTTTGATATGGGTTTTGGTTTTTTGTTTCTTGATTTTTCTTGCCTTCTTGACTCTTAGGCAATATGGTCATTCAGCCTGATCTCTTGCATCAAGACTGTATTTTAGTTTTTTCCTAGTTTTCCATTTATACGCACTTTTTGTTGTATACAAAAGCATACATGCACATTTTCTTTAAAACAAATCCACATATATGCTAGTTTCTCTAGAAAAAAGTAACATACATATTCATTTCTAGAGTTACATAGCCATGTACAGATTAAAAAAATTTAATTTCTTCATTTATGTCTTTTGTTGGGAATTTGACCATGTTTTCTTGTGTCTTTCTGGTTTGAATGAGGCTTGTAATTATCTTTTTATTAGCTGTTGTCAATTTCTTCCAACTCTTTGTTGAAAATGCTATGTCAACCTAGGGTTTGTGGTTTTTGAAGCTTTTCATACTTAAAGTTGGGTTTCAGACTTTCTTTGGGAAGTTTCTGGTTGTTTTGTGCTTTTGGGATAGTTGGTTGTTCTTGCAACTTGTTTATGACCTAGTTTTCTTGATTTATTCTTTTAAATACTTAAAGTTGGCTTGTTTTTTATTTTCATTGGTTGTTTGAGAAACGTGTTTGCAATTCTTGGGTAAACGAGTGATTTTGGTTCTCTGAAATCTTTCTGATTTTTGGAATTTCTTGTATCTTCCTGAACAAATCACTCAGGCTGTTTTTATCTCTTATTCACATTAGTCTTTTAATATTTGGGATTATTAATGAATAGTGATATTTGAGTCTCTTTCTTGTTGTTGGTCTTGATTTTGATACTTTCTTTCACTTTCTGAAACTTGTAGTCTTTAAATATTTTGAAGAAAAAGAAAAGCATTTTCTTTAGGTTTATTTTCTTTGGTTTTTTTACTTTTGAGTCTTTGACAAAAGTGTGAATTCTTGCTTTAGGGCTAAGAATCTTTTAAATTTAGAAGTATTCTTTCTTTAGATTTTCTTCGTGTTGCTTGATAAATTGGATTTTTCTTTTGAGTTTTCCTTTGCTTATTTGTGAACTTTACTTGAATCTTGCATTTACATTCTAGTGTGCATTAGGGTAAGTTGCATTGTAGACATCATTTAGTTTTTCATTAGGTGTTGAATGTGCGAGTGCTTAAAAATAAAAATAAAAAGAGTTTTGATTTCATAGTTTTCTCATAGAACCCATGTAGAAATCACTTTCATTGAAGAAAAATAAGTGTTGCATTTGCATGTAGCCTAAGTTTTCTATTGATTTATTTTGCGTCATAACATCATCAGTTACACTTCCTCTACCCTTGTCCTAAATAACAACCAATTAAAACAAGCACTTAATTAAAATGAACTAGATGTTTTATTTTGTCATAGAAACATCAACTAGTCTAGGACATTAGGGCCTTGGAATAGGTGCGTGGAGAGTAAAATCTCCAAGGCCACTTGAACTAAAAGTATAGAAGTTTACTAAAGAGTGGAAATCTAGTCTCGTTAATTTATTCGAGAAATCTCTTCTAACACATTAGTTAAACATGAGGACGTGTGAATATAAGGTTTTCCTTATGGTTTAGGTATTTCTACGAGTAATCTGTTGCAGCCTAGTGCCAATCCAAATCCAGGATACTCTTTTTCAAATGTTGGAAATTCCACCTGGAATTCTCCAGTTCCTCCATGTTTACCATTCCTAGAAACACTTAATTTGCTAGATCTTTCAAAATTAATGAATGATATGATCCATTATAACCTGACCTGGCCTTCAGTATGTACCAAAATGCTGTCTGATATTCCTAAATTTGAAGGGAAGTGTGGCGAGGATCCGAGAAACCATATAACCACTTTCCATTTATGGTGCTCCTCTAAATCCTTGATTGATGATTCAATTAGGTTGAGATTATTCCAACACACCTTAACTGGAAATGCAGCTAAATGGTACATTGAGTTGAGGGGGGTAGGTTTTCTACGTTTGGTGATTTAGCCAGAATTTTTCTAAACCATTTTTAGTTTCCTATACATTACGACATCGGAACTGAGCTTCTAGACAATTTTGAGAAGAACAAGGCTATGCATATTTCTAACCATACTCAAAAGTGGTGCAAAAGGAAGAATGATCAAGCCAATATCCATGATGAATTTATTCTAGAATGGTTTTTGAAATCATTGTAACGAAATATTTCTAAGGATGTGTCAATTTCCGAGGTGTTCATTGAAGAACGGGATATCTTCAAAGCCCAACAATTAGATCTCATCTACTCCCAGTTGGGAGTTCTTTATAAGATTTTTCTTGATGATCCTAGGTCAAAAATCGACCTTGCCAAACCAAAAGAGGGTCCCCATTTTGACAGTGTTATAAGATTGATTGATAGCAATGCGGCTAGTTCATTGAATCAATTACAATAATTGTCTTTACATTTTGCTTTTGCAACATAAATTGCGTCGTCTACGTCTGCTCCTTCTCAACCTTTAGGAGTTAACGTTGTCTAGTCCTCAAATCTCAAAGGAAATCAACAATCTGATGGGAAGAAGAAGGGGTTTGGGAAGAAAAAATATAAGGGAGGGAAGGGAAATGCTAATAAACCTAGTGAGGACACTGGTGAGGGCAAAAGGAATCTAAGAAGAAGTTTAAGTTCTCATTTAAGTTATTTAGTGGGCATCACCTTACCCATATTTTCCCCAATATTCAAGACACTTGGAACATGTTAGCTCAACAAGGTTCTTCTAGTTCCCAAGCTATGCTTATTAACCCTTTTCCCCAAGGGAAACAATTATTTTCTTGTGTGAATGCTAGTGTTGGAACCCCTGCAGAGGACAACTAGGATGGGAAATCTACATCAACTGTATATATGCTTAAGACTCGCATTGATATTTCAACAAGAGCTCATGATTATGGAGATGCAGAGCCTTCTAAAGCTAAAACTGCTTCTAAACCTTAGAACCTCTACATATTGAGAGGCCCGCAGTAGAGCCTATACCTTGGATGCAGAAAGGCTCCTCAAAACTTTCTACCTATAATCCCAATGTGAGGGTTTCTCAAAACTACTATATTGTTGAAGATTTAGGTCAGAGTCCTTATGCCATGTCGGTGATAGAGATACTCCAATTGTGTCCTGCATAGAGGAGCGCTTTCCTCGCTGTGACCAGAGAAGTAGACCCTAAGAATTCTATGGTAGTCTCATTTGATATGTCAAATCTTAAGACTACACTCCCTCATCACATGGATTTCCAAATTAAATATACATATCAGAAGAAGCTATCTTTCGAACTGTAGTTGACGATGGGGCTTCCACATGCATCATGTCTATGTCATGTTGGAAGGCTACTGGGTCACCTGAAGTTGTTCCCTCTCCTACTATCTTAACTGCATTCGATGGCCATTCTCATAGGCCTCATGGAATTCTACATGCCTTCCCTATTTGTGTAGGGGGAAAGGTCACTAATGCGGAAGTAGAGACAACATATGCTAATCTTGATTACAATCTTTTATTGCGTCACAACTGGGTTTACGAAACAGATGCCATTGTCTCATCTTTATTTCACATCCTATGCTTCCCCCATGAAAGGATAATTTTTATGCCTGATCAGTTAGCCTATTATCCTAATGATCCCAATGCATCTGCTGACTCCAATGTTCCCTTGGTAATTAATACCAAGCATCCTGTTGACAATTTAGGAGTTGGAATGTATTCTTTGTTGATAGGAACTTTTGATCTTTCATTTATTTTTTCTCATGTCAACTCCATTTCATTTTTCGGGATCATTCCTCAACATGGCTCATTTTTTTTTTTTTTACCCTTGGCCCTTGCCCCCTCCTACTACCACATTAGAAGAAGGGAAAGTAGGTGGAAAGCTTATCCAAAATATGCAGTGCAAATTGCATTTCAATCTATTTTGAATTCTGTAGATTCCGATCCCATCCCTCTCCCATCAGAGGATGAATATGAGGATGTGGCTCTGGTATGGATAATTGATTCTACTTCAGCTATGGATTTCCTTGATATTATTTTACCATTTGATGAGGTAATTCTAGAAGCAATGACTAGAGTAGAAAGATTGTGGGATGACTTGCATCATCAGTCCTATTTTCTCCCTAACTTGCATGAGGTTGAATTAAACTTGCCTAGTCCTTCCTCTAGGGGAAATGTTCATAACCCTTTGGCACCATCACATATTTATGCCAAAGGTAATAATTCTAGTATTTCAGAAACCATTACGATGAACATTTCCAGGAATCCCAATGTTATTCAGAATATCTTCATTAGAGCTCAATGTTCCCCTGAAGAAATAAAAATATGTATCGATCTCTTTAAAAAATTTCGAGATGTATTCGCTTGGTCTTATGAAGAAATGCCTGGAATCGATCCTTCGATAGTTCAACATGAAATCAAGACCTGTGAAAATACAAAGCCTCTACGGCAAAAGCTTCGACCGGTAAATCCTAGGAAAGTTGTGGCTATTAAGGTTAAGCTCGAGAATTTGCTTAGGGTAGGTTTCATCTACCCTATTCCTTTGAGTGAATGGGTTTCAAATCTAGTCTCCGTTGATAAAAATCAAGGAACAATATACGTGTGCATCAATTTTAGGGATTTAAATAAATTTTATCCTAAAGATAATTCCCCCACTTCGTTCATTGATCAAATCATCAATGAGTGTGGAGTGTGATGGAAATGAAATATTTCCTTCACGGATGGATTCTCTGGATATAATCAAATAAAAAATCATCCTGAGGACCAAAATAAGAAAACATTTATTTTCCCCTAGGTACGTTTGCATACAGGAAAATGCATTTTGTCCTAAAAAATGTTAGGGCCACCTTTCAACGGGACATGTCCTATGATTTCCATGACATAAACCATATAGTTGAAGCATACCTGGGTGATCTAGCTGCTCACTCTCGCAAGAGAGAGGAACATCCAAAGCACCTTTGTTTAGTATTTGAAAGATGTTGATTCTACAAAATCCATTTGACCGCAAATAAATGAGTTTTGGCAGTTACATCTAGTCGGTTATTGGGATTCATCATATCTAATGAAGGGATTCATGTAGACCCCTTCAAGGTTGAGACAATACTTCAGTAGCCTCCCCCGTCGAGTATCCGCCAATTTCAAAATCTCCAAGGAAAAACCAGTTTTTTAAGGAGGTTTATCATAAAATACACTGAGATCACAAAAGGGTTTATGTTTTTACTCAAGAGAGGAGTCCCATGCATTTGGGATTATTTTTCTTAACTCTCCTTGATTGCTTTGAAAAAATCATTGGCCTTTGCTCCTCTTCTGAGTCCACCTAATTATATCTGATATTTCCTCTTGTATCTTGCAGCAGCAGAATCAGGCATTCGTATGGTTCTAGTTCAGGGAGACAATGCCCTTAAGGATCATGTGATTTATTACCTAAGCCATGGCTTAGTTGGTCTTGAACTTAGGTATTATCATGTAGAGAAAATGGATTTGGAAGCTTTCCATGTTGTCCAGCGACTCTATCGTTACATTCTGCTAAGAAAAACCTTTGTATTAGTTTACATCAATCCATTTCAATTTGTTCTCAATAGGTGAGTGATTGGGGGGAAATGTAATAAATGGATTGTCATTTTGCAAGAGTTTGATCTCCATTTTAAGTTGGCTAAGTCAAAGAAATATTTGTTCTTTGTGGAATTGATATCTAAATTTCCTTGTAAAGAAGATGTTGTTTATGAAGAATCATTCCCTGATGAGTATCTTTTTCTCATCTCTTCACAAGATCCTTGGTATGGAGATATCATTATATATCTCCAGACTTCGAAGTTCCCTTAGTATTTTCTAAGGATGAACATTGGAAATTGCATCACTTGGCTAAAAAATATCTTATCATTGGTGATACCCTATATCGTCAAGGGATTGACTCAATACTTAGATGTTGTTTAACCTTAGAAGAATATGAGTCAATTCTAAATGACTGCCATTTTGGATCTTGTGGAGATCATCTATTTAAGCTTGCTACAATCCAAAAGATCTTGCATGTAGGCTATTTCTAGCCCTCGATTTTCAAAGATTGTATTGAAGCGGTCAAGAAAGGGCATCCTTGTCAAGTTTATACTCATAAAATATACACACATCTAGCTCTAATTTTTCTTGTTATCATTGTTGGTCCATTTACCAAGTGGGTTATTGATTTTACTACTTGTAACTAGGCTTCGGCTAAGGGCCACAAGTATATCATCATAGCAATAAAATACTTCACCAAGTGGGTCGAAGCTATGCCTACTTACAATAACGATGGTGAGACAACAATCTCTTTCATGTTCAATCAAATCATTTGATGCTTTGGTATTCTTAAATAGATTGTCACTAATCATGGTAGTCACTTCTAGAATAAGATGATGTCTAGGTTGGCTTTGAAGTTAGGATTTCGGTAGGAGCCTTCATCTTCTTATTATGCTCAAGCAAATGGACAGTATAAGCAGCTAATAAATCCATGAAGACCATCCTTCAAAGGATGATCAATCAGGCTAAGTCTAATTGGAAAATCATGCTATATCTTGCACTTTTGACATACCAAATGTCTATTAAGACTGCTACAAGTTTTACTCCTTTTCAATTGGTTTATGGGTTGGAATCAATTTTTCCTGTAGAATGTGAAATTCCATCTCTCAAATTAACAGTCTAGCTTCTTCCAAACACTTTAAGTCTTGAATAACACCTCATTCGTTTGGAACATCTCAAAGAGCAACGTTGGAATGCAACCACAATGAATGAAGCTCATAAGAAAAGAGTAAAATCCTAGTATGACAATATTGTATGACCTAGGGTTTTTGTTGAAGGTGACCTTATTTTTTTCTATGACCAAGATAAAAAGAAAATAAATTAATAAATAAATAATAAATAAAAAATAAAAAAAAAATTGGGGGAAGTAAAGTTTAAACCTATGTGGTATGGTCCTTATATTGTTAAGAAGGTATTGAAGAAAGGTGCATATGAATTGGTTGACTTCGATGGAAATGTGTTGTCGGAGCCCAGAAATGGGCTCTATCTCAAGAAGTATTATGCCTCGGCTCTTGCCTATCATTTGCTTTGTTTTGTAAATATTGTACATAGTCTTTTATTTCTATCTATGGGTCTCGTGGTGATGATGATATTTTTGACCTGCTTTGGTAGGTTTGGATGGGTGATTTGGTCTATTTAGGATTCGTTGATGGTGCTAGTAGACATACATGGAATTTATCTTTTGCCACTTGGGTAATATATTATCCATCTGGTCAGTTGTTAGTCTCAAGAGGCATATGTATTCTGTTGGCATTATGATACATATGTTGTACTTGATGGCAACCCACTCATCTCAGATGATAAATTATTGTGTAGCAAAGTTATTTTCTGGTTCCGCAGGTGCTCAGATCAAAAGGTGCGAACCAAAAAGTTCACTCACATTCATGCAAAGAAAAGTTCCTTTCATGCAGAGAAAAGTTCACGCACTTTCATGCAGATAAAAGTTCACGAACTTTCATGCAGGGAAAAGCGCACGCACATGGGAAATATTATGGTTGGTTCATGGTATTTTGTTATTTGAACCTATGGTTTTGGGCCATGGTATCTCGTCATAAGTGTTGATCCCAAGTATTGGGTCCATGGTATTGAATTGTTATGGTTTTTAGTCCGTGGTATTATGAAGGGCCTAAGGCTATAAAAGAGGAAGGAGATCATTTGGCA
>APFE030246604.1:30994-54672 GCA_000404065.3 Pinus taeda
CTGATAAAGTGCTAGATCTGGAATACTGTGATTGGGTTATGGTGTAGATCTGGATCTGAGTGAAGAAGGAACCTGAGCGCAAGGAGAAGGATAAGTTCTATTGATGGGTCAAAATCTTAAGGATGGAATAGTGATCTATACGCAGGTTCAGTGAAGCGAAGGCACGTATACACGTTATTTTTGCAAGGGAAATTCGCATATACGCAGGTTGGTCTTGACACAGAAGCATATGCACATAGGTTTCTGAATAGTGAAGTAGCGTACATCTCTTGATTTATGTTATAGCTGCTTTTGTTTATTGCTACAGTGTTCTGGGTTTAGAAGTGGGGTGCGATTACTGTTATTATGATCTGGGTATAGTTGTTAGAGAAGTGTTTATTTTGATTCAGTTTTGATTGGTGAAAAGGTGATTGGTTGATGCAGAAATTATTGATGTTTGATTGATGTTATTTGTGGATCCATTCTGAAAATTTATGAAATGTGGTCCCTGGAAGGAAGAGAAGGTTGTAGTATTCTGCAGGTAGCAGCCTGCGTACTAGTATCTCAACTAGTACAAGAACTAAGGGGGTTGTAGCTCCCTTCCAGGAAAATGGAAATGAGAGAGGTTTGTAGCTCTCTGAGGTAGCAGCCTGGTATGGTAAAAGGACTGCACCAGTACAGAATCCATTGTAAAAGAATTTCTAATTGAAAATATCGGACATATGCAGCAGGTGGTCTTTCACCCACATTAGTTTCCACCTTATATCTTGTGTTCTTGTGTGTGATTGTCTTCTGCTCTATTTTTCTGTTCCTGGTTACTATTTATATGATCCTGATGCACAGATTAATGTTCAACATCTGTAGAATATTTTAAATTATAATTCTGTATGGTATACGTGGGTTTCCTTATCTGTAGTTGCATATATACGCGGTTTTCTCTAACTGAAGTAGCGTATATGTTTTGGGTTTGAAAAAGAAATTAATTGACCAGATAATACTGATTCACCCCCCCTCTCAGTATTATTTCCAACATATTCATCCTGCATCTAATAATATGATTGAATATAGCGTTGTTATTAAATTTACTATCTGAAGCAATATCTCATGGTATTGAATCATTAGTGGTTTATTTGGATTCACATTTGGTGGTGTCTCAACTAAATAACATTTATCGTGTGAGGGATCCTTTATTACATCACCAATTTCTGAGAGTGATTTTATTGCAAAGATTATTTACTTTTATTACTTTCATTCATATTCCATGATCAGATAATGCATTTGTTGATTTTACAGCTAACCAAGCATTAGATTGGAATATTAATCTTTCATCACATTAAATCAAAAATATCACAAAATCATTTGTATATATGATCAAATCATCACGAAGTCTCTATATATAGATAGATAGAGCATGTCAAAATATTAAAAAATGCCGATAAATTTCCTACAAAATTAGGGCTTAAGCCCAATCATGTCCATATATAAAAAAATATCAATCATCTAAAAATCTAAGGTTGCGGCCCCTATCCTATATGAGCATCTCAAAAGAAGATGATGGAATTTTCCACTCATTGGAAGAGACGCACCCACTCTCGTGGTACACCAACCACTCGTCTCTGTATAGCCTCATGGAGATCCTCCACTACTACCATGGAAACCTAGTGAGCCAAGCTCTCCTTGTTCTTATGAACAGTGTGAAGAACTCTCTCAGACTTAGTTGTTGCTCTCTTCGCGTCTCTGCTGCGAAGCCTATGCCTCGGTAGATCCTCAAGTCTCACTAGTCTAAGATTTGTATCATGATCATTTAACCTTGTAAGATTTTTGTTTCATGAAAAAAGATTTTGAATATCTTGAGATTTTAAAAGTCCAAAAAAATTGAATAAGTTAAAATCAGAAATTTTACCAATGTCGCCCCATGTAGCTCCTACTGGAATTGTTATCTCTGAGTCCTCTTGGAAGTCCCCGCCTGCATAGGGGTAGTCATCTATGGCCACGAATTGTCTCTCCCACCAGTGGAATAAATCATCATCAAAGGCCATCCAAGTGACTTCGCCTCCGCGAAGTCGCTTCATCAGATCTACCCATCTGGCCATCCTAGGATCACTAGGACTGTCGATGGTGGTGTCTACTCTAGGTTGTAGCATCGGAATTCACTCAAAGAAGAATGTGCAAAGGATGCTACCATATCCAATTTTTTTTGTCTTACCCTTTCTAACTGAATTCAATTGTTTCTTCATGTCGATCAAGAGCATTGTGCACTAATCATAGACAATTGATCTTAGGAATTCTACTGCCAAGAACATAGCAAGTCATGAAACCTGATGCAATGATTTTAAACCTTCTAATTCGATGATAGTAAAGAGGATTATTTTGATTAGAAAGTGTGTGATTTCCTTGGTAGAAATGTGTGATTCAACCTTGCCAGTATCTGGTGCACAGTATACATAAATACAATCTTCAATGTTAAGGCATCCACGGGCCCTTCACTTCAGTCAACAGTTTCACCCCTTCGGGAAAGCCCTGTTATGAAGTAAATATCCTCTACTTCGATATGAAAATTCATATGATCTATGATGAACATTTCTTGCTATGGATACCAATAATGAACTAACACCTCCAGCAACTGAGTTTGTGTTTTCATATTGTGCATCATGAATAATTTAAGCAACCCACAATTTTTCAATGCATCCAACAATTGTTGATCCTCTAGAACTGCATTATTAACATTATTATGCTCTCTCTCTCTCTCCAAATGATTGACATCCTCCAAAATTGAAAGATTTTATCCATTATAAATTATGATTTTCATTTTTCTCTTCATGTACACTACTTTTTTAAAGAACAATCACGTACATACAGATATTTTCCTCTGAAATTCATGTATAGAGATTTCTATACATGGTTTTCAATATGTCAACCCGTGTACACACCGAGCATCATTTAAAAATTAAAATGTCTTCCTAAAATTGACTTGAAATCTTAAAATTTTGGATCAATTGAATGAGTTTAAGGATTTGAATTATCTAGAGACTGTTTGAGATGAACTTGTTGGTGGATTTGATCGATGTGGTTTTCCCAAATTTTCTCCAAGAGCCCTCTTCTCAACACTTGAATGGTAAAAATTAGTTTGGGTGAGTTTAAAAAGTTCTTTTATAAATAAATTTTGAAAACCCAATCTTCTAAAGTTCAATATTTTTACTTTTATAATTTTATGAACTTTTGACTTTTTGCTTGAGGTGTTGGGAAAGGTTATTTTTTCAGGGCAACAAGTACTTAGTGATGTTTTTCCGCCCCTTCGACTCCATGATCATTGACCTATCATAGCAAGCATCATTTTCTAAACTAACATATAGGTTAAGAGATATCACTTTTTCATTGCATTATGCATCTTGACCTCATACTGAGATATTTTTCCATAAGGTCGACCCCATTATGTTATGATTTTTAACCACTTTCATTCGTCATCTTATAAAGTTGTTACATAGTGGTAGAGCCTTTCCTTCCATGGGATTCCTAGTTAGATCCTCGCTGACATATGTCACCCATGCTGCAATTATTGTGTAGGCTTGGGAGTCCTCTTTAGTCCTTCCATGACTTTGCGTTGAAGCTTCATTCTTCTTCTTCTTCGCTATTTTCTGGCCTTATACCCTAGAGGCTCCCATGTGTTAAGCTGTACTATTGCATTGAATTTTGACTACTTGTACCTCTTTTGGCCTTAATACGGCTTCATTTGGACTCGTGTATAAGCCACTTTTGATCATGACCTTTTGCAAGTTCAAACCATGCATTCATTAGCCTTTGCGACTTGACACCTATTTTTTCATGGAGAGAACATCCCCCGAATGTCGATGACCAACATCTGCTACCTTGCATTGAGCATAGGATTATTCCAATCCTAGGAACTAGTGCACTTTCCCTTGAAACTCGTTCTCTCCACTATACTATAGGAATTATTTTATTCCTTTTAGGATTAAATATGAAAAAGACAAAAAATATCAAATATTTCAAAAAGAGAAGGAACGAGAAAATTTCTTCATCATTTTATGGCAACTAGAGTCAGTAGTGTCGCCCTTGAAGAAAGCACTTAAAATGAGTATTTCCTCCATGGGGATGGGACTTAGTCTGGCTTTAGGGAAGCCTTAACCTTCATGGTGATTTAGTCATCCTCTAGTTGGTTATCTCTTCAAATGATATGGATATTTTGTTAATGCCTCTTGCATTGCAAACTTACACAAATTTATTTTATGCTGCCATAAAGTCACATTGAGTCGTGATTTTTTTCAAGGTAATTAAACCTGTTGTCATCCATTGTGCGGTGTCTCTTGACTCATTTTTTTCAGCCATACATAGTCTATCAAGTTATATTCAGTATCACGTCAGTTATTTGATCCTTCACTCGTGCCGGTTAAGGAGGTCCCCATTGACTTCTTACTGGTGGATTTTCTCTTATCGACTTTGACAAATTGCTCTCAGAGTAAACCTAGAGTCGCACCCTAGCCCTATTTACATCATTGATAGGTGATGTTGTGCTCAACATTGATCAATATCATGGGTATTTGACTGAGTGGTTTCCCTTGTGTTTGAAGTCAACTTACATTAATTATCACACATTAGGATTCATACAGTACCTTGGTTTCCATTTGACTCTATTGGTGGATTCCTCGCCTCTGTGTCATCTTTCATTATTGGTTGGTTCAGAGGATTTCTTTCATGTGCTAGACACAACTTGTTTACGCCATAAATGTACTTCATAATGGTTACTTCATCTCTCTTTGTTCGAGTTCATCCAAATTATTGGCCTGCAGGTTACACTTGTGCTGGTTGATGTGGGATGCCTTAATTCCTTCCTTCCTATGGATCTTTTCACACCAACACTGAATCATTTCTATGAGAATAAGGTCTAGAGTCTTGTTTTTAGTGCCTTAGGGTTTGTAGTCATTAGTGGTAGACTCCTTCACTATCGACAGTGAGAATACATCAATGTCTCCTGATTGATAGATTCTTTTAATTTTTTGACTTCAACACATTTATTTGCACTTTTTAGATTGTACTAGGGTACCTTGACACTCATTATCATTATCCATGAGTTGTCTCACATTTTTTAACGGTACACATCAATGTCTGGTAATCAAATGATTTCTCACATGGTCTACTTCAACTCATTTATTCCCATAGTGTAGAAATTTACCATCTACGATCGGTGAAGGCCTTGCGTTGTGTCAGCATTTTGGTTCACTTGACAACTCCTTCAGTTTTCTTCCAGTGACACCTTCCACCCTTATATGTTGCAATCCTTCACAATAACATCCTATATGTTGGCACCCGAGTTTATGTAGTACCACTATTCTACCTATACGACTTGGTACTTTTATGAGGATTAGTTATGCAACATCATTGGTCAAACAGTCTTCTTGCATCATTGATCAGATATTATTATCTATGTGGTATTGAGACATAGATTCCTTGTATTCTTTGCGGCTATCATATGATGATCCATTATGTATTCTACAAATCCTTCTATTCACTTATGTATACATTATGGATCCACTTTATACTTGATCAACAGACATTCTTTATTATTTCTGAGCATGGGGATGTCTGCCTCAGACATAAGTTTTCTTTCTGACTCCTTCCACAGGTATTTAATTAGCTAGAATCAGGTGATCTCCTCCTAGGTTTTCAGATGAATTCTCTCTATACTTAATATATTTCAGCCATCATGTACCCCTTCTAACCTCATATATTAGGGTGCATCTGTTATAACATCATTTAGCACTCCTATAGACTTGGTGCTCTTGTATGGTCTTGGGCAGTCTTTTCCCGTGCAAACTTGATCTTATATTAAAAAACAATATTTTAAATTCCATACCTGACTCTGCCATTTCAGAATCGTCTACATAAGTGAGTTATATAATAACATACTCGCGTATACCTTTTTAAATATGAAAAATAAAATAATATGTTATTTTTCAAGTGAGGTTCACGAGTTTTACTGAGAGCCCACCTACAAGAGCCTCTAGCACAACTGAAATATCTAATTTCATGTGGTATATATACACACCTTGGGTAGGCCTAAAGGATATAAGAGAAGGGCTCTCAACATTATACCCATTTGTCTCCCAGATCAAGTCTGATTTCCCCATGCCTCTTGCACTTCAAGTCTTTATGGAAACCCTGGTTTGATTTGCAGAGATGTTCATCATATTTATAGCATCTCCTTGCATTTGTTAGAGAGGTTGTTTTCATGGCTCAGGCTGGACAAATCCAGAGGAAGGCTTCGTCGATGCTTTGGCTTGGATCAGGTTGTACCCTTCCTATATCTATTGTTGATTATCAATAAAGAACCTCATGTCTTGTTCTTGATATGTTATTGTCTCATGAATAGAGATTTATATGTTTATATATGATGATCTAACATATATTTTATGTATGAAAATTGAATTATCTATCATGTATATGCTTCTCTAAATTGATTTGTAGGCCTTCTCGATTATGGAGGAAGAAAATGGTTTGGGCCCTACGGGAACATCATAAAACGTAGGACCTTCAGGTATGTTTCGAAGTCCACATTTAGTAATTCACATGTTTGGCATGCTTTCTTGACTTCTCTTTGTTGATTATCTTGTTCTGATCTATTGAGATTGTCAACCCTTGCCTTAGGTAACTTTTCCTGCCAACAACCCCACCTGAACTATGCATTGCAGAGTCTCAAGGCTAAAGCTACACCCCTGACTGCTTGAGCTATGTAATTGCGCAGTTACTAAGCCTCTTTCCTAGCCTATCACATGGTTCCAGCTCAGTCAGTGGATCAATGTGCACCATCTTAAGCTAGGGGTTTATTGGACTAATTTTGTCTTGCCATAAGTGAATTACAGATGTAGGAACTCTATCATTCTATGGAAAGATGATGAAGAAGGAGATGGAGAAGGAGGACATTCTAGAAGACACATATGGAGATGAAATATTAGACGATTAACAAGAGAGAAGAAAAAATAACATCGAACTCTACTAGAAGACGAAGATCAAGGTCACATGGAAGACTCCTTATGTTCAAGTCCAAAGGAGGAGGAGAAGAAGAACGTGTACCATATATTCAAGAAGACACAAATAAAGAATTAGCAAGACAGACAACTTGACACTGCCACATCATCATGCAGTCCAAATCATCAGTGTCATGTCATGTCCTATCACAGGTCATCATATGCCACATCATTATTGTGGATAATGTAATTACCTATTCGAAATATATTGTAAAGTGGAAGTCCAATGGACACACATGGAATATGAAGAGTCATGTAGGTCGAAAAGTCATGGAATTCAAACAATCATGAGGGTAGTGAAAGATTCATAAGGAGGGTGAAGCATCACCCCTTGGATATATATACACCCTCATTGTATGAGCAATGGAATTTTCACCTTGGCTCACCCTGCAAGGCATTAGAGAGACAAGCTAGTTCTTTTGAGGAGCAAGGAGTGGCTACAACGCTCCACTATTGGAGCTAGTGGTGTTTATAGGCTATACATGTGTCTTGGAAATTTTACTTAATAACAAAAGCATTCATGTTCGGCACATTCTTCATGCATGGATTATGGATATTTATAATACTATTTTGTGAATGCTTGTCATTCATGTTTACTTTCATCTATGCTAAAGTAGTTGAACTAGTTCGGTTATTTTCATTGTTATATTGAGAATGTGTTGTAGTTGCTATTATCATTGTCCCACCCTCGTGGACTATTCCGTTGGATATTAGACAAATATTCCTCGTTATATTGGTTTCAATGACCGTCAAATCGAGTCTGAACCAGAAAAGAAGAAAACGCGGAGCTAGGTTATCTACAGTTGCGCACAACCTCCACCTACTCCCGTTTTCCTATCTACATGGCCCCTCTAGAACCTATCTTGGAGGTGGACACAACATCTAACCTACAAGCCAAGTTCTCAGCTCTTATCAACACCTTGAATCCGTCCAAGCCAAGACCCTCAATTTCAAAAATTTTCAAGAAACTTGAGGGATTGCAAGAAGTTTCCCTGCCTCCAACTATTCCGAGAAGGGTTGCCTTATCTCTAACAGAAAAAGGATTAATCGGGCAATTCACAGGACTTTGGTTGTCCCCAAAGATAGTTCAGAAATGGGTAGAAATAAATTGGATGGATAAAATAATAACAAATATCTCTATCACATTATGTGGAAGGGGATACTTCACCTTCTATTTTGAGACAAAGGAAGGCAAAGACCTAATATTCAGAAATGGGCCTTATTTCATGGAGACTAGAGGGATATATCTCAATAAATGGACTCCAGATTTTGACCCAGAACTCGACATTCCAAATGTTGTCCCTGTTTGGGTTCACATGCCTCATCTACCACTACACTGTTGGGGGGATGAATTTGTCAAAGAAATCAGAAATGTTGTGGGAAATTTTATAGATAGAAGCAAGCTGAAGGACAACATGTAAGCTTGTGCCAGAATCTTCGTCGAAGTAGATCTAGGGAAAGGACTCCCTAAGGTAATCAAACTAAAGGTGGACAACTGGATGCACAAACAACTGCCCTTCAAATGCAAGGTATGTCATGAAAATGGTCATTTTGCTAATAGATGTTCGAAATCAATTGAAACTGAAGACAATGGGCCTAAACCCCAATGGGAATACGTTAAAAAGAAAAAAAACAACCTTAATCAATCCATTAAACTTCTCCCATCCTCTTCTCCCATGCTCCCCCTTTCTGTTGGCCCTAACCTTCCTTCCTCATCTGAGCCCATTCTGACCAAACGAACCCCCATAGCTTCTTGTCCCCTTTCCTCCAACCCTTTTAATGCTCTTGCTTCAACTAAAGAGGATCTTCCCCTGAACTTCTCTCTTCTTTCCTCTGAGCCTTTCTCACAACCTTATTTCTCGATTCATGGTCCTCCTTCATCATCCATGGAATCAACACCAACAATAATAATCACTAGTAATGCTACTAAACTTGGACCAGGTAGAAAAACCACCAAACATCATAGGGATGAAGCAACACATTATGACATTGCCATGGGGACGCAACATATGATATAATCTTTCATTGGAGGGAACTCTAATGAAGAAAAAGGACAACAAGCAACAGGGACCAAGATTAGGACTACACCTGCATTCCCTCCATGATGAAAGCTCTCACACAGAATTGTAGGGGACTTGGGAAACCCCTAAAAATCAATGCCCTGAAAGGCATCATTAAACAAGAGCAACCTGAAATCATACTTCTTCAAGAAACAAAATTAGGAGGAACAAACATGGATAACATCATCACCAAAATCAGAAATTATCAAAGTGTAAGTGTACATTTTCGGGGAGGCTCGAGTGGAATGGAAATAATTTGGAATCAAATATTATGGAGACTTCTTGCTGCCCACATAATGAAAGATTGGATAAAACTAAAAATGCAGAGTGTAAGAGAGGGAACATAAATAATCATCTACAACAAATATGGGCCAAATCACTACAGGGACAAAGAAGTGTGTTGGAGCACTCTTCATGAGGATATGGAAAAAGAAGAAAATTTGAACTACATCATTGGAGGTTATCTAAATTTGATCATTCATGCCAAAGAAAAACAGGGAGGCAATTTTACAGCTGATCCATTGCGAGAAACACTGGAAAATATTATGGTTGAGTGCGATCTAGTGGATATTGTGCCAAAGAATCGTTGTTTTACTTGGAGCAACAAAAGACTTGGACTAGGGAACATAATGGAGAGATTCTACTGCTTCATTGTGGTTGTCCCGTTAATATCCCTTCACTCTAGAGCCACCTCCACCATCTTAGATTGTATTGCTTCTGATCACCAACCTGTCACACTAGATCTCGGTTCACATCCAAATCTGGGACCTCTCCCCTTTCAATTCAACACACTTTGGATCGATTCTCTGGAAGCAAGGAACATTGTGGAACACACCTAGTGCTAGCACGTAGAAGGATCACCAATGCACATTTTGGAAAAAAAACTCAAAAATGTGCGTAATGAACTCAAGATATGGGTCAAAAACTCATATAAGGAGCTAGAGCACAGAAAACAAGAACTAAAAAGAGAACTGGAAAAGATCCAAAAGGAGATAGAAGAGCATGGAATGGACAGGGAAAAGCATGACAAGGAAAAAGAGATCTATAGGGAGGATTACAATAATAATATAAAGGAGGAAGAGAAATGACAGATAAAATATAGAAATCTGTGGTTACAGGCAGGGGACAAAAACACCTCCTATTTTCAGAAACAGGTATTAGTGAGAAAATTTAAGAACGCCATCATTTCAATTCAAGATGAAGTAGGGATCATGCACATAGACCAAGCAGAGATAAAAGATGTTGCTCGACCGCATTTCAAAAATCTCTTATTGGAGAACACCGAGGAGGAAGATTATGATGATCTACTTGTACACACTCCAAAAATGATAACGGAGGAAACAAACCGTCATCTAATCAAAGACATTGTGGAGGAAGAATTCATTAAGGCAGTTTGGACTCTTCATTCAGACAAGGCTCCCGGCCTGGATGGCTTCTCCATCAATTTCTATCACATATTCTGGGAGGTCATTATCGAGATCTAATGAAGATGATACATTGGGTGCATCAAAAAAAGAAGATAGGAGGATACACAAGCTCAACCTTCCTAGCCCTTCTCCCCAAAGAGACCCAACCCCTATCCTTTTCCATATTTAGGCCTATCTCTTTGTGCAATTCTTCATATAAAATTATTTCGAAAATCCTTGCTTCTCGCATCAAAGCATATCTTCCCTCCCTCATATCACAAAATCAAGGGGGTTTCCTAGAAAGTTGGCAGATAACTGACTCTATTCTTCTGGTACAAGAAGCCATCACTCTAGTGTCAGCAGGGGTGAGAAATTTTTTGTATTAAAACTTGATCTAGCAAATTCCTTTGACAGAGTAAAGCATTCCTTCTTTTTCGTTGTCTTGATATAAATGGGATTTAGTGAAGACTTCATTTTACTCATCCAAAATTGCATCTCCAAACCTTGGATCTCTCCTTTAATCAATGGTAGGCCCTCTACGTTTTTTCAATCCACCAGAGGCCTAAGACAAGGCTACCCCTTATCACCCTTATAACTGGTATCAAGTTCGGTGATGGGGTCACAAACATAAACCATTCATAGTTCGCTGACTATACCATGTTAATGGGAGGAGCCTCCATCATAGTAGCAAGAAGATTCATAATCTCCTTGAGAAATTCATGCAGTACTATGGTGGGAAAATTAACCATCTAAAAAGTTGCATATATGGATGAAATGCGATAGCAAACACAATGCACAATATAGTGCAAATCTTTGGAGTCTCCTACAAGCTCAATTGGAGCCACTTCAATTACTTAGGGATGTCGGCTAGCATTGGACCCTTAAGACAAAGGTATGGAATAAAATAATTGATAAAATGAATAAAAAGATACAACAATGGGGAACAACTTGGCTAAACCTCGCTAGAAGGGTCATACTATTAAAGGCAGTTTTATCTCTCTCCCCCTCTATAATTTTTCCCTAATCCAAGCCCCCATCATCATCCATAACAAATTAGAAAAGATTATAAGACAATTTCTATGGAAAGGAGGAAATTCAGATAAGAAGAAGTTCAATCTCGTCAAATGGAGGCAAGTTACCACCAAATATTAAAGTGGTGGACTTGCTATCCGCATACCCAAGTTGCTAAATGTTGCCTTCGGTGGAAATATTGTTTGGTGTTTGATCTTCAGTCTGCAATCATGGTGGAAGCTAGTTCTAGAAAAAAACTATTTGAACATGGCTAGACAACATCTATTGGATCATGACACCCCCAGCAGACCATGTTCGTGCATATGGAAACTTTGAAAAAAGGCCATTCCCTTTCTTCAATACAAAATTTCCAAAGTGCCTCATGGAGGTAGTAGCATTAACATTTGGCATGACAAGATTATGGGAAAAAGGCCCTCTCTGCTGATCACAGTCTCCTTGCCTTGTAGCAGTATCACAAGGATTAAGGAATACAAACCTTAAACCAAATCTCAAGTTGGAATAGCAGCAACAGGTGATGGATGGGATGGAATTTTCCCAATCCCCCTGCACATCTTCTCTATGCTCAAGTCAAAATGAAAGAATTGCTACATGGAGTAGCTACCACCTTAAGGTACGAAGAAAACAGCTTCAGATGGGATCCTTTTGGAACTGCGTACACAATTAAGGCAGGTTATGATGCACTATTGGATGACTTTATCCCTTCTCCTCTGTGGGTCTTATGGAAGCAGGTTTGGAAATCTGAGAGCCTGCCAAAGATCAAAATATTTATTTGGACCCTATTCAAAGGGAAGATCTTGACAACAGACAATTTGAAAAAAAGAGGCATTCAAGGAGCATCTAGGTGTCCTCTCTGCTCCAATGATGAAGAGTCTATTCAACATTTATTTGCGGATTGTTCATTTTCCTCTCAAGCTTGCAGCTCCCTCCCTCATCCCCTAAACTTCAAAATAGAAAACAACTCCTCCATCTATGCCACGATTATCAAGTGGAAAAAAAGTCACCGCTGTGCCAAAAAGGGACCGAGTGCCCAAAAGAGAATTTGGGATATGCTTCCATTTGTCCTTATTTGGAACATTTGGCTCGTGAGAAATGGAGTCATCTTCCAGGAAAATTCTCCTTGCATGAGGAAAGTCCTGAGCAAAACCTAGGCCTTAAATGTAGAGACTATCTATGCTAAAGGAAATAGTCATATTATTATCAAAGATCTTCAAGCGGAAGAAAGAATCATCTTCAGAAGTGCCCTGGATCTCCCTTCAAGGCACAACAAACCCAACACAAGGCAACTCTCAACCAAGGCTCAATGGAAGGTAAGGCTAAAAAAACAGGAATTTATAGAATGGCTTAATGGAAAACACAGACCCAGGTTATTTTTTGATGGTGCCTCAAAATCTAACCCGGGAACAACAGGAGCAAGAGGGGCAATTTTCGATGAATTGGGAAGCAATATAGCCACCTATCAATGGGGACTAGGCAAAGCATCAAATAATATGGAAAAGGCCTATGCCTTATTGCAAGTCCTTCAAATAGTCAAAGAGTTTAAATTTAAGAATGCAATGGTATTTGGACACTCGTCAATAAGAATACAGATGATGCTAAAACCAGCACTATCTCCCGACATTGATCTTAGCAGATTAATCACTTGTTGCATAATTTTAAACCAGGAAATTGGAAATATTTCTTTTTACCATATCCTAAGGCACAATAATAAAATTGTTGACTCTTATGCCAACTTGGCTTGTCTCTCCCCCCTGGTCAACTCACTGCCCAAGGCAGGTCTACCTACTCCCCCCTTCCATGAATTGATCATGTGTTCCTATTCTCCTAATGCTCAATGCCTCCTCGATTTACAGAAGACAAGACTTTATTCTTATCCTCCCTCCCATTTCTCTCATGACTCGATCCTCTCGATCTCCCCTACCAGATCCTTCTCGATCCTCTCTTCCAGATCCTTCCCGCTCACTCCTCGAGCTCACTCCCTTTCTGTTCTTAAAGCCCCTCTACTTCCTTCATTTGTCCAGCAACTCCCTTCTATGCGCTCTTGTCTGCTATGCTCTTCGGTCCCTCTACAGAGGCTCCTTTTTTCTCCCAGAACCTCTCTCCTGCCTATGGAATCCTTCCCTCACACCCTGTTACAACATGAAGAGAGAGAACTGTTTACATTGTGTAGACCTACAAGAGGAGATGAAATTGAGCAAAGCCCAAAACAAGATTATTCAGTTAAAGTAGTAATTTGAGTTTGGGTTTCTCACTAACAAGGTGCATATCCTTGAGGAGCAGCTACGATATTCCAACAGTTGTTGTGGTCATATTGAAGAATCAATGGAGATCCTTCGCTACATGGTAGGAAAACAAGCAGCATAGAGCTCCAACTCGAATGTGGGAGAAAAAAACAGTTCAGCAAGCAAGATGGGAAACCCTGTCAACTCCAATAGACAAAAAGACAACAATTCTTAGTCCTAGATCACCACTTTTTATCCTCTCTTTCTTCTTCTCTTCTCAGTTTCCATGTCAAGTAAATTTATTTTGTTACTAGCGCAGTTTGTAAAAGTCTATAAATGTTCTTGTTTCTCATGTTTCTCATGTAATAGTGTAAAAAATCCTATTGGAGGATTGGCTTCCTCCATCCCAACCCTATGCAGCCTTCTCACGTACTCTCTGGATGTAATGGTGTTCCCACGCCCTCTCTTTTTTGGAATATAAAAACAACAATTGATCTTGTTAAAAAAAATGACCATCACATCTCTGTGGACTATTCTGCATGATGTTGTACAAACCCTTCTTTTTCATGTGTGTCTCTACTAGGGTGGTACTACTACCTCTCTCTTAGAGGCTCACTTTCCCTCCCCTCCATAGTGAAAAACATTTGACACATGCAATCAAACACTAACTAGGAACACCCCATTTCTTTTCGAAGGCGATTTGTGCTCCTCTCTCTTGCTGTTAGTTAGAGCCAAGGAATATCTTTAATATATATGGAAACTAGGCTGATATTCTGGATGGGGCTGCTACTCCAAATGGTGTGAGGTCTAATTGGGACTTCACATCAGGGAGAGCCCTTGTTTGACATATTTCCAGCATCATTAACACTTGGATTGATAGTCATGTAGAACCTTGCCCTATGTCATTTCCTGGATAACCATGATGTAGTGGGTTCCTTATTTTGGTTGAACTTTGGATTTTGATAGGTTTTGGATCTTGGTTGAGGTGGTCTCAGTAAAATTAAAAAGGGTTGAGGGTGGAGATATTTTTATCTTGGAACTCTTAACTGGTGGGTGGAGATAGGAAAATTCCTCTGGGTATGGTCGAAAAATTCTGAGGCATCCTAGCTTGTATTGATTTTTGGTGATTTCTAGACATGGTATTAGGTGAAATTAGTGTGACTTGAGGGTGGAGGTGGTTTCCTCTAGATTCCTTCTTTGGTTGTGTTTTGGTTGATCCCATGTACTCCCAAATTTAGGCTTGGAAAATGGAAGAAGGGTGATGTAGCTGGAAGAAAGATTGGGTTCAACCCAATATATGGTAGGGTGGTATGTGGAAGCCCCTGACTTGGTTGGCACTATGAATATGTTATTATGTTTTATTATTTAATGAGATCAATAAGCATAAATACTGGTTTAAGGTGTGGATTATGTAACTAGTTCATCATGGCTCCATTACTATTTAATTGTGTGTTACATGAAGTGCTCTTGTTATTGATATTGTTCATGGTTTTGACAGGTTCATGGATATTTCGTATGGATGCATGAGCTAATATATATTTTGTTGTAGCTGGTATGAGAGGGAAACAAGCTTTATTGATGAATTTATAATAAAAGTGATGAAAACAGTGAACAAACTATGCATCCATGACTTACAGGTACCATGTTCACAATATTTGTTCACATAATTTTAGGAATTATGATTTAAGGAAGATGGCCTTCCTGAAATGCATCTCGAATGGGCCATGTTGGAATTTATACCATAACTTATCTTTTGTTAGGTTCCAGAAGCCGAAAAAATTGTCCACAGTGAGGGGAAATCCCACTGATATTGTGGTAAAAAATTTAGATGTTAGGTCGCTATATTTTAGGAGATATGACCAGTGGAAGTGGAGCTTCCTAAATGCTCTTATAATTGAGCACAAAATAGGATTGTGTTGGTATTTTTGTTATAAATTTTCATATATGAGGTTCTAGAATTTAAAACTTGAATCGTAGTGAGGGAAACTCCCACTGATCATTTGGTTCAATTCCTATAACCTGTACTGATACAATTTAGGAGATAGACACTAAATCATACACTATATTAGTTTTCATGAAAATTGTTTGATTAAATTCCCCAATGAGTATGATGTTTTTTGGATGGATAGTATTGTTAATATTGTTCTAGTTTATCTATGCATATTTTCATGCAAGGAATTTGAAAATTTGTATGTAAGGAATTTGAAAAGTTGCATGAAAGGAATTGGAAAAGTGGCATGATTATGTCGCATGTCTTTAGTTAGTATGTTACAAGAAGAATAAGTGCAATGTTTCTGATTTAATCTCATACAAAATGTTTGACAAAAGGTATGCAAGAGAAATGATACTCAAATATTTGTATATAAAAATATTTAAAGAAAGGTTTACTTGCAAAGTTTGGCAAGCTAGATCCCAATTCCATAACTATATCTTGGAAGTTGGGTCATGCATAGTAAATCTCAACTCATGTTTACCCTAGTAAGTATGTTAAAGTGAGTAAATGTGTGGTGGACCTGTTGCAGAGTGGTATCAGAGCAGGTTCACAACATTAGACCTCGAGGTAAAAGTAGATAGTTATGCATATAGATATGAAAATATATTTGTGTTTATCATGCATGCATGTTAGTTATTTTATTTGTTAGTATTCATTATGTTGTTGTAGTTTTGTGATATTATCTTGATTCATGTATGAAATGATATGCTCTTTATATTATTATGTATGGTGTTAATTTGGATTAACATGTGTTGATGCAATAGCCTCACCAGAAGTAAATTGAGGTAACTCTTTTGTTTGTGCATGTTGAAGTCTAAAAATGTCCTCTTTTTGGCAGACCTTTGTCCTTCCTTTCCACCCTTTTCCATAATAATTTTGTTGTAGTTTCAAGCTAAAAGGTCATCCTAGACATGCTCAAATATCCAAAAAGGTATTTATCATCCATGATTTATAGTCTGTTATTTCTTTGTGAAATTTAATTTAAACATTCATATAGCTACCAAATCTCATTCATTCTGCAGCTAACTAAGAATTTTGTAGCTATCTCCATGGTTAGACAAGTTATAGCGCACCAGAGGACAAATAAAAGGTACCAAAAAATGGAAAATGGTCAACATATAGATATCCACCTATCTTGGTGATCTGGAAAATTACCTGGTTCAAGAGATTTGGAAGTCAAACCAGAAGTCAACTCTGGTTATGACACTCCATCGATAAGTTGATTTTGAAGGCAGTTTGTGGTAGGATCAAGCGTGCATGGAAATGATTGAGCAACCTTTGAAGTCAATGTGATTGATCAAATCCATCATGACTTTCTCTTTTAGTAGAAAATCATGAGAAGAATGACTTTCATCTTGAGTTTAATTCTTAGCTGTTAGATTAGTCAAGTTACATTTCGGATTAGGAATCTCAAAATAATTATTCAATAAATATGTATAAAAATTCCTAAAGGATAGAGCTATAGTAGCTATCATTGTTAATGGTTGCAATCTCTTTGTGTTGAATAATTTTGCGATTAATTTAAATACTATGTTTCTGAAGGAATGTGTGGCTAAGTAATTTAATATCCGATTACGAACTTGCACTCAATAGGAGAGCCCCTTGGAGAGTTGTAAGAGTATATTAGCTTTCAATTATGTTTATTTTGGTTTATTTGATAAATAGTTTTCTTCCATTGTAGTCTATTGATACAAAAAAAAATTGACTTCCATAGTTCATTCCATTTAGTACCTTCATTTCTTAGTTCATTTAATTTTTCTAAGTGTTTCCATGAATGATAAATGGAGAAGTTTTGAAGTATCACTATACACACTAGTAATTTTTTGAAGTTACAATTTGATTCTATATTTTGTTGAAGAAATCTAGTTTAGATTTCTTTTCTGCAAGTAGACTTAGAATTTCTTTTCTACAAGTAAAATTAGAATTTCTTTTCTGCAAGTAGAATTATAATTTCTTTACTACAAGTAGAATTATAATTTATTTTCTGTAAATAGAATTAGAATCTCTTTTCTACAAGTAGAATTAGAATTTACTTTTTGCAAGTAGACTTAAAATTTCCTTTTGGCAATTGGAGTTTGTGATTTTGAATTCATAAATTAAAGTCTTAGTTCAAATCCCGGTCTTATTTTTCTTTGAAGTAATTCTAATGGAAAGAAAATGTGTGTGCAAATACTTTGATTCAATCTAACATTCATTCATATTTAGAACAATTTCATCTTAAAAAAAAAACCAAAAACAAAACTCCTAGCATATATTGTGCATATGCACTTCATAAGTACACAAACCTTGGTTGACAATTAATGAAGTAATTTAACATCAATTAAATTAACCAACAAGAGTTGTGTTATAAATATCCATGGGAAATATATGTTGTTTTCAATGGTTCGTTGGTCATAGGTGTCATAGAACACTGAGGACAATGTTCCCCCAAAGGGGAGGGGTTTGTAATAGCCCCTGGTTGATTTTCCATGTAAATAAAATAAGACAAAGGTCATGGGACATGTATTTCGAGTTGAATGTTGGGAAAAACATAGTGTTGGATAATAGTTGTGATTAATTAATGGCTATGGAAATTGGTAAAGAAAAAGTGGAGACAATTGGCATTTTATTTAAGAAATAAAGGAAAATAGGAGAAAAGGAAGACAAAGAGACACAAATTTTCATGAGAGGGAAATTGAAGGAAAAATGAAGGAACGTGAAGAAAATAGAGGCCTCGATGATAAAAATGCTCCTAAGGATCAATTCACAGCTCTCGAGAGTTCAATTTTGGATCTCTCTTTTATTCTCTTAGGCTCTCATACTCTTCCAGACTTAGTGAATTCTTGGATAATTCTAGTATTCACTTGGATTTGGAGAAACAAGGCAAAAAGGAAAGCAAGAAAGCATAAGGGGAGAGTGAGATCAACAACGACAATTAGATTGCTTTGCGAGTAATAGATTGCATGTATGATCTCCTTGTTGTTTTCTGGATGCATGGTATATGCATGTGATTTTCTAGCTGTATGTTGTCATTGGCATGAAGGATTGCCTATATTGACATCGGTTTGAGCCTTTCCTTGCCATTTATTGGATAGATATGATATTGTGGGTTTTTTTCCACTTAATTGTTTTTCTGATTGGTGCCCATGTTCCTTATAGTTATGGGTTGGAACAAATGCTTTGGAAGCCCTACAAGAGCTTGGGTTGACTTACTAGCCCTGGAACCTAGGTTGGGACAAACACTTTGGTTCCCTTGTTGGGTTGAGTTACTAGTCCCTAGAGTCAAGTTGGACAAATTCTTTGGAGCCCTGGAAGGTTTTAGGTTGAGTTACTAGTTCATGGAGCCCTAGACAACTTGGGTAAACATTGATCGCGTTGGTGTTAATGATGTCTGACCGTGGAGATGGAATCACTATGGATGAGGGTTGAGGTGGTTTTACCTCTGGAAGACCTCGTTTAGTTTTTTTTTTTAATTATTCCATGAGATGCTACATTCATGCTTGGAATATGGCATGGTGGTGATTTGCTGAAAGAAAGATTTAGTTCAGATCAATCTATGGTCGGGTGGTGTGTGGAAGTCCTTGATTTGGTTAGTATTTTCATATGTTAATATGAGGTATCTTCCTATTGTGAGCTATGGGAATATCTGTTGATTATGATGGTTATCTTATGGATGCCTTGCCATGGTTTCTATTATGTTTATAAGTTGGTTATATGTGTATTATCTATGAATCTTGTCACGGATTTTTCAGTTATTGATTGGTTGATGAATGTATGTACTAATAGTTGTTGTTGCAACTATGTGGAGAGGGCATAGAGCCTTATTGGTGATTCTCAGATGAATCTTAGACTATTGTGATTAGATATGCATTCATGACCTATAGCTTACATGTTTTCCATGTGTTTGATGAAATGTCCAGTGTGTTTTAGGAAGTCTAGGCCAAGCTTCTGACTTGAGTTTGAATGTTTATATTTGTCATTATGTCATTATCATTCTAAGAAATTACATACGGTTCTAGGTAGTGGTCTGGAGGCTGGCGTAGAACTGTGGCTTAGATCTCAAGTCCACACTCTCTAAAATAGAGATTTTGGGCTATAACCATAGGGAAGGAGGCTTGTGCATGTGGTTGGATGCTTATATCCACACCTAGGCCTTGTAATGCATGCGATTGGGAGTCTAGGTAAGTGAAAAAGAGCCCCAACTCAAGGTTTGGTCACCTGGGGTGGTTCGTTGTTCCTTGAGTGTCCCGTATCCCTCAGGGATGTTGTGGGTTGTCAATTTGTAGTTAGTTTGTAGGCCCCACTTCCTTAATTGGAGCTTGGAGGTCAGGTCATGTCATAGTATCTCTTCATCTCATGTTTACCCTGGAAGGATTGTGAAATTGGGTAAATGTGGGAGGGGGTGGTTATAGGTTTAAACCTGACCCTCACTACATCTGGATCCTGGGGTGAAGAGACCCAGACCTGCGTCAGCCAAGAGATCCTAACAGGTTGATAGCAAGAGAAATAAAATGTATAATTTATGCATGGGAAGCTTCCTAGAAAGTACCAAAGGAGGACTCCCCAGAAATCAAAATAATTTCAAGCAAGGAAGAAACGACTAGAACCCCATAATGACAAGGGAAATAAGAAACAAAAACTACAGTTGGCTGAAATAAGAGCCAAAATAAAAACCCATAACTTCAAGGGGGAAACTGCCATTAGGGAAAAAAAGGGTATTGAGAAGAAGTGCAGGAAGTGCATTGACGACAAAGGCCTGGAAGAAGTGGAAGGCCATAATGACAGTGTTGACTAAGAATGATTTCGACAGAATTGGATTCAATTGGAGGATGTAGTAGTGACCAAGTTGGAAAAGTTACAAAAAAACATAAATGAGGTAAGTTCCAAGTTTACCCTTCAAACAATTATGACAAAGTTAGGATGATTTTCCTCTGCAGTGTATGGATTTTTACCCTAGGCCCGATAATAGACCACTGTTGCCTCATCCTCCCAGTAACCTAGAAGAGTATGTTGTGTTCCGAGCACTATCGTGGAAGTATGGGAAGGGTTTGCATGACAAACCCTTGTTTCTCAATGTAGGTTAATTTAATACTGTCAGAATTGGGCGCAGAAGATTTGACATAGTTACAATGTAATGCAGCGTGTGAACTACATGACAAGCTCACAAATACCCAGGCAAAATTTGACAAAAAACAAAAAATTGAAGAGAAATTGCACCGGGAGCAATAGAGGCTAGTTGAATACAACTGCAAGTGGTGTTCTTCCCTGACCCAAGCATATGAAGAATGTATAGAGAGATCAATTGATGTAGCACCCCCCACACAAGAGATGGCCACAAAAGGTAAGGAGACGATACAAGGATTAAAGGAGAAAATGATAGAGGCTGAGGCCAAGCAACAACCACAAACATTTCCTGAGGAACAACACTACAAAGAGTTGGAATGACGAGAGAGAAAAATTGGATGAGTATGAAATGAAATTCCAAGATATGGTAGAAAAAGGTGACAAGATGCTAAATGCCTTGTCTAAAGTTCCATCTTTGAGACAAGTCACCAAGAAGATACTGAAAATGGATGATCAAATACGCCAAATTCATCAATCATCAGGAATGATGAGCCTCATTGATATGAGGAAAGTAATGCAATACATGTTGCGACTAAGGGAGTCGATGGAAAAACTCCGTGAAGAACAGAAACCTTGGATGGATCTCCAGGATCGGGTATTGGTCATAATTGATGGGTGTAGTGAGTTGCTAAAAAATGCACACACTTTAAATAGTGAGGACGCAAACTTCATCACTAGGGAACCGACCACTAGAACAAAGCACCGAAAAGGAAAAGTCGAGGAGCAGGAGGATCCATGGAAAATTTTGTATAAGGTTGTGAACAAGAAGATCGTTTCAAAGAAGGAGGGGCATGTTGGAGCCCAATTATTTTTATTTTTTTTTGTAAGTATGAGGCCACACAACATAGATAAGGGTCGTGGAAGGTATGAACGGAGTGCAGCACGAGGTTGGCACAAGAATTTGTGTGCAACGTAGGTGGACACCACACAGGTGGAATATTGGTAGCTAGGATTTTGCAGAAGGATGGAGTCGAATGATGATATCATGGTAGGTAGGAGGTTAGAGATATTTTGTAGGAGGAGGAGAAAGGGTAGAGTGGAGTCATTCAGTGGGAAGATATTTTGAAGAGTCGATATTACGCAAGGGTTAACTCGAGAATTGGATAAGGAAATATCCCAATGTTTTGCAGGACAATTGGAGCAATTTGGTAGAGGTATGAGAAGATTTGAAAGGATTCTAGGTGAGGATAAAAAGGGGCATTGAGGACATAACATGGGTTGGATGTTGGACAAAAGAGGAAACAAAACTTTGGAGTCTGGTTATGTAGTTTATGTGTGGTGTGTGTATATCCAAAGTTATAGGTGGGTCTATTTGAGTTCATAGTTGTGGAGCAACCTTATTATATTTTTCATGCATCTTTGTATGTATGGATTTCAAGTTACGAGTTCTTGTACTTGGCACGTATTTGAAAGGTAGGTGAGCCTATTGGTTCGATAAATGTAACTCAACGCATAACAACTTTTTCATTTATGCTAATGTAAACTAATGGATGAATGAGTGACCTCCTATGTTTTGTAACGATGTCTGATTGCCTAAGGTTGTTAATGCATATTGACTTTCTACATGTTAAGACTATTTATAATAGTTTTGAAGACTTGCAAGAGTATTTAATGGTTTGAACATTTATGGTGTTTATGTCAAATGGGACTTATGTATACCAATTATTTTCCTGTTGTTTCAAATACTTATAAATGGGTTGAATGGCTATAAGGCTATTAAGGTGAATAGATAATGTTGTTTGTCTATAAAAGGGATTAATCCTAGGTTAGTGTTGATATTACCATTAATGGTTGAAAGTGTAACCCATTATGACCTCCTACCTGTTGTTTGTCCCAACTAGTGCATTGTTCGATAAGTCAGGGGTCGTAAAGATGTAAATAGTATGCAATATCAGAGCAATGGTAAAGTGTTTTCTAGTGGGAATTCAGTGTTGAAGGTGATAAACAACCCTGTCATACTATGGAAACCTGGTTCTGACAGTCACCCATTAGCATCTCAGGTGAGATTTCACCCACTCGATGAGGGTCAATGTTGAGTGGGTTTTTGTTGGCCACTGTGTAGAAAATCCCAAGTATGTCAAAATCATGTACGTCAACAACTTTCAAAAATGAATGTAAAGAAACTTGTGTTTGAGGTGGAGAGATACGCCCGTCCCCCTTATGACTAACACCCATGGAGCGGAGCTCCAATCCACAGAACTAGTTTTGATATGTGAAGCTTTGGCCTAGAAAATTATGTTGCCAAAGTTTTATGTGCCAAAACCATGGCTTCATCCACTAACTATTATGCAATGAATGATAACTTAAAAGAACGAACTATAAACACATAACACTTCCTACCCTTCCACCAAAATGTCAAAATTCTAAAAAAAAAATTACCTTTCTCATTGCCTTTTTATCAATCATTATAGTACTATTTATTATATGCAGTACGTTAAATTTAATTAATAAATATTTTTTATATTATAAATATGATTATTATGTATTAAGTTAAAAATACATAAAATGAGATTTTCATTCTTATATAGTCCGTCACTTGATTTATATATACATGTTAACTTAATCAATATTTTAAAAATGATATTGACTATATTAGTTAAATATACTATAAACAATGAGATTTTCTCATGTCTGTAAAGTCAACATGTACGTCATAGTACCATTTTAGATAAAAATGATATAGAAAGTTTATATTATACATGGACCGAGATAAGTGAACTATTTGAGTATGTAAATTTTTAAGAGTAATAAATGTAAATCTAATGAATTTTGATGTTATAAAGTTAAATATAGTGCAAATTTTGAGAGTTTTTTTTACATTTACAAAATAACTTAAATACACATTT
>APFE030246604.1:64511-76774 GCA_000404065.3 Pinus taeda
TTTGAACTTAGAAGTAACAATATTTTTAATGTTATTAATGTTTTGCAATGCAACATTCTCATCGATCTCCCAATAGTTTAACCAGGCCCTGGTGTCTTTATAACATATACAATTTATCCAAGATTAAATGAAATTAAAATTTATGATATATAGATAATATTAACTTTGTATTATTGGAATTTATTAAGATTAAAAATATAGCCTTTTTAAATTATATATTTTATGAAGGTAAAAAATAAGTTCTTGTTAATTGATATATTTGATTAAGGTTGAAAATAAATGCAAATGGTTTTTAAATGATATATTTGAAATTGTGATAGTAAATTTTAAAATTTTAAAGTAAATTATATATTTTAAGGAAAATTTAATAATATTATTTTTAATAAAAAATTATAGATGTATATGTGTGGGGAGAGGATTTAATAGTTTATTTAAATTTTATGTTTGGTAGGTTTTGGTATACACTACAATTTTTTATGAGACAAAAAAGCTCCACATCTGGAGGACTTTTAACTATTTGTGGATTGGATAAATAGAAAGGCTGGAATTTTCGCTCCATATTTTTTTAGATTGAATGCCAAATCAAGAGACCATAATGGTTTAACTCTCATCACATATATAGAGATTTGAACGCTCTGGTTGATCGATCGTTCATGATTGTTAGGCAGTTTTGGAAATCCATGAGTACTTTGAGGGATAGGCCTTGGAGGTAGTAGCATTAGAAATATGATGATATTATGAGTTAAAATGATGATGGAGAATTGAAGACCTTTTTGTTTTGTGTAGATTAATCTTTCTTGATCTTTTGAAGCTTTATCCAAATATACTTTGCATGATGTATACTTCGATATGAAATATAACAGACGCGCGCACACACACACACACACACATATATAGAGAGAGAGAGAGGGAGAGAGTTACTTTTTAATTTAATATGATAAATTACATTTTCTTTAAAAAAAAAGATTTGAAAATTGTTTATTATCACAAAAGTATGAGTTATATTAACAACAAAATATGATTGTTGGTCATCATTGTAAAGATTAGAGTAAAAAACTTTTCCACCATAATTTTTTAATAGAGAAGGTGTCTTCTGGCAAATGTGAAAATGCTCTGGGACTTTCAGAGATCTCTCATTACCCCGACACTAACTATCATGCACCTCCTCTTTGTAGGTGACATTCTCATCTTTTATAGTGGGTCTCTATGAGAGATAAACATACTATTGAAGAGTCTCTCCTTATATGGAAAAGCCATAGGTATGTCCATAAACAACCTCAACTCTCTAATATCCTACCATGATTTGGAAGATGAAGATATTTTCCATTTCACTCAGATCCTCCCTTTTGAATCTAAATCTCTATGGGAAGGCACGAAGTACTTGGGGTTTCAACTTAAACCAAATTGTTACAACAAGGAAGACTAGCATTGGCTCATTGTCAAAGTGGAAAAACGCTTGAAGAATTGGTGTCTAAGATGGCTTTCTAAGGTTGGTCATATATTCTAGATCAAATTTGTCTTAGAATCCTTCCCTGTTTGTTGGACATCTCTTGCATGGATTCCCGAATGTATCCTAGAAAACATCAAAAGAATCTGATCAAATTTTCTCTAAGCTAGGAAGCAAGAACATGGGTGTTACCTTGGGTCAAATGGGATAAATTTCTATGCCAAAACTCTTGGGAGGCTAGTGCCTAAAGAAAATCTCTTATTTTCAAAAGTATTGAGTTCCAAATGTGGATGGAGACTAATCACGATGCAAATTTTATGATCATAGGTTTTCATCTAAAAATACATAGCCCTGTGCTCATTAGAAGATTAGATAAGAAGGGTTGACAAGCCAAGGGCCAATATCTGAGTAGTCTAGAGGGTTGTTCTCAATGATTTTGATATCATTAGAAAAGGGTTGGCATGGAGGGTTAGCAGAGGTGACAGAGTGAGACTTAGCCTCGATTGCATGCCTAGTAGTGCTCAAAGTCACTCATTGCCACTCCCTCTAATAGAAATTCTAAGCGAAAAAGGATACTCGAAACTCACTCACATTGCCAACCTTGTAAATTCATTTATACAGAGATAAGGATGGATATCTTCGAGTGATATGGGAATAGAGGAGGAGTAGAGAGATGTTTGGAAGGACTACATGGAAGCACCGCCAAACCATCATATAAGACTGACATATAGAGAAGATGAACTAATTTGGAGAATCTCCCCTATAGGAATCTAAACCCCTAAGCTTGGATATATCTCCCTAATGGTTGATAGAGTCTTAGAAAATAAAATATTGTGGTGGAAAGTGGTATGGAAAGCCAAGTGTCCTACTAAATCCAAATTACTAATGTTGTGTCTAGTAGAGAAGAAGGTCCCCACTTGGAACGTCTCACAAACAATATTTATGGTTAGGTCAGGATGGTGTTCTGTATGTAAAAACAATGGTGAAAATGCATCACATCTATTCATGACCTACCCTTTCTATCAGCAGGTTTGGAAAGAATGCAGGAATGCAATGGGACACACAAATGCATGGGAAGGAGAGTACTTTGAGGTGTCTTGGAGGGAATGGCTCACAAACCCCAATTGTCATGATGTCAAACCCCTTCCCCTAATCACATGTTGGGGGGTGTGGATGACAAAAAAAAGGCCATTTTTCAATACAAATCTTTAGTACATAACCATATTGTTATTAAAGCCCTCACTATCTTCAGTCATTTACCATAAGAAAAATTCCTAGTCCCCCTAGAGTGATCAGGATAGAAATCATTGATCAAACAAGGTCGTGGGCCTACTTTGATGGAGCTTCAAACAATAATGGACAACATACTGGAGGAGGCCTCATCCTCTTTCTCACAGAGGCTCACTTTTATCAAGTTAAAATTGGTTTTTTCCAAGGGACCAACAACCAAGTGAAGCTCCTGGCTTGTAAAAAATTGTTGTTATTCAATCTATGCACTCATATTCATGTTTTTGGGGACTCTATGCTTACTATCAATTGTATTAACAAAAATCAAGTATGAAATTACATTATTATCATGCCTATTCTAGAGGAATACATGTGACTCATTGACCCTTTCTTGATTTTTACATGTTCTCATATTTACAGGGAGAGAAATAGGACAACAAATTGCCTCTCAAAAGAGGGCCTTGAGATCGATTAAGGATTGTGGAGTATAATGGAAATATTTAATCGGAAAGCATAAAAGTTCTATCACAAGTCGTTCGGGAACAAAATATTAAGAACAACAAGAGCATAATACCATGATATCCAAATATTTGCACTCTATTTTTGTATTTTTTTTTTTAGCCACTAAGACAATATAGATCTCATTGGATGGAACAATTATGCACCTCTCTTTTGTTGTAACTAACATCACTTATGTTTTTCTTCTATAAATTTATGGTTATTGGTTAGGTTTCTAGTTGTTGATGGTGTTGGATCCACCAACATTTAGGGGATCTCCCTAGTAAGAAGTCCCAACTAGAACTCAAATTGTTTTGAGTAAGAGTCCCAACATTGGGTGGTAGTGTAATGCCTTGACCACAATAGCATGCAGAGATATGTAAGATAAATTTGGGTGAGAGCAAGTGTGTTACCTTGCAGAGAGTCAAGTGCGATGCATGTGGGTTCTAACACACGAAGGGAAAAAGGAAATGTGCCCCTTAGAAGCTTCTAATAACACACAAATTGAAAGGAACACATGAGTTGAATGAAATCACATGCTAAAATGTGGAATAGTCCACAAATTAAAGTGTTGGGTTAATCCAACAACACGCATTCAATAGGTTTCGTACAATTGCATACAAAGTAGTTCATAATAAAATGTGTAAGTTAAAAAACATACATTGCTAAAGAAACCAAAATAGTCCAACTAAAATAACAACATATGGATGAAATCGTGTTGACTCTGATATTATTTTTATAAGTGAAAGTTCCATCCATACATGCACCATTGACAACCACTAGCCACAATAGTGCAACATTACATTCAAGAACACCTACTCTTTCAAAGAAGTATACTCGCTCTACGTTGTGGAGAGGCCAAGGCTCATCACAATACTCCCAAGCCTTTTCTAAGCCTAAGCCTAGCCAAAAGCTTGACTCCCAAAAGCCTATTCTATGAGTTATGAGGTTCTATTTATAACAAAGGGTGGGGTGATCTATGACATTCCCCTTTGTGACTCTTTGAATACCCTCATGACTCTTCAACTTATTTACAAATAAATCATTACATAACATGATGACCTTTCACATTCCACTAATGACACTTAGAATTTCACTTACAACATATTTACAAATAATATTACATTTTTCACATGTACCCATATGAGACAAAATAAGCTAGAGATAACCCGACAAGACAAAACACTATGATTCTGAAGCTTGGGGAAATACGAACTCAACAACCTCCACTTGGTGTATCTTGGTCACATATCGATGCCAAGCTTGGTACTACATGATGGTTTCCCTAAACTGCTTGATGGTGTCTTTCTGAAAGAGAACTCTTTCCTCCATGGCATCTGGGTACATGGTCTTGGAACATGTATCCAACTCGTTTTGAAGTAAGTGCAGCATGGTGTTAACCTTGAACGTACCACCAATGTACTGCTGCATGTTACGTGTGCTCAACTCCAAGTCTTCTCTAGTGGCCTCTCGTATTAGCTGCTCCACATAGTCATCAATCTTTAGTTAGAATTGGTTCTTTTGTTTAGCATTGGTGAGGCAACCTGCATCTGTTCACTCTCTTCCTCAGCTATTGGTTGTTATGATTCACCAACCTGTATTGGCATTGTTTGCTCTATCATTATGCATTGCATTTGTTCTTCTTCCTGCTTCTAATTCTCTCTTGTTCTTTCCTCCATAGCTCTCATCCTTCCTTTGGTTCTTGTTCCTCTTGCTGCTATCTCAGTTTTTCTACCTACAAGCTTTGCTTTTATCTCTTCCTTCGCTCTACTCTCTTTATTCGTTGCTCCCTCTTTGCCTCTGCTGCCAAAGTTGCTTTCTCTGTGATAGGATATGCTCTCATCGTGTAGCTTTGCCCAACCTCTAGGTTCTTGGAAATCTTCCTCTTTCCCTTTCCCTGCACTTGATTGCTACCTATTGCGACTGTTGTTGTCTCTTCCTATCCTGCTATTATCTGTAGAGCATATTTCCAAGCTATTACGATACTGACTAAATCATAGATTTTGGATGCATTGTAGTAGTACCTCCAAGGGTCCTCCTCGTGCCAATGAAATGTCTCGTGGATCCATGAAAAGTACACTTGCATAGTGTTCCTTGCAAATTACGTGAGGATCATAAATATTGAAGTCTTTGGTGCCAAAATTGAATCCTAATATCTCCTTAGCTTCGGCATTTGCATCCTTCAAGTTATTAATCTTGTACAATCTGATCGATAGAGGAGGAGCAGACCATGGTGTCTTCTTCTTCCTATGTAGTGTTGTTGACAACCGTGTGGAGAGGTGATATGAGATGACGATCGCACCAAAGGTTCCCTGATCTCCTCAAGAATTCCAGAGCTCCAAGATCGAAATTAAAAATTAGCTCTAAAGGCATCCATTACATAGAATGGTGAGAGTGCCCATAAACATGGTATCATCAATAGATTTTTGATGAGTTATTGGGAGATTCGATCCGAACAAATGTAAACCTTTGATTTGATTCTCTGAAGTTGTTGCTTTAAGAGATCTCCCCAACCATTCCACTGCCAATATGAAGATGAAAGGTAAGAGTGATTATCCTAGTTGAATGCCTCAAGTTATTTTAAATGGATTGGTAGGGGAACCATTTAATAGAATGGAGAAGAATATTGATGATAACAAATTGGTAATGTGGTTTATCTATTCTTGGTTAAATCCAAAAGCCCTAATAATGTAGAAGAGGTATTTCCAATTTAGCTTGTCAAGAGCTTTTGAAATGTCTAGCTTATGAAGCATACCATGTTTTTTTTAGTTTTTCAAAGAGTGTATGGCTTCATGGGTAACCATGATTCCATCTAATAATTGGTGACCTTTGATGTAACTTGTTTTCGCCGGTGAGATGAGATTTGGAAGGAGAGGTTTGAGCAATTTTTCTATGATATTAGTGATGATTTTATAAATGGTGTTATAGAGATTCATGGGTATGTATCCATTAGGGTTTTCGACTTTATATTTCTTTGGCACTAGTGAGAGAAAAGTTCCATCTAGTGCTTTTAAGATGGATCATGCTTTTCTGGATTCCTCCATCGCCTACCAAATATCCTGACTCATTGTAGACCAACATATTAAAAATATTTATATTATGAGGCCATCTAGCGTAGGGGATTTATTACATAGAATTTCTTTAATTGTTTCTTGCACTTCTTCAAAAGATATTTCTCTGAGGGAACCATTTTGTTCTTGTTTTTACCATGGATGGGATGTGCCTAGACATTTTTTGGATCAACTATTGTCTATTAGGAATGGGCTATGTAAAGAAATATTGATAATAACATATTAGATTTTGAGCTATATCCTGATGTCCCTGCAATTTCACTCCTTTAGGATTTTTGGTGGAGGAAATGTGATTGTGATGGAGATGTTGAAGCATATATTTTTGGAAAAATGCTATGTTTAATTCACCTTCCTTAAGCCATGATACCTTTTTTTTGTTTCCAAAGAAGTTCATCCTACTCATGGAGGTCCTAAATATTATTAAGAGTGGTGGTTTGTTCTTTAATTAACATCTAAAATCGAACTTATAGGATGGCTTCATGTTGCATTTCCTCCATCTATTTTTCTAGTATTCACTTTTCCTCCAATATGTTACCGAATTCTATTTTTTTCTAGCATTTAAGCTATCGTTTAATGTATTTGAGTTTGTATGGATGTTATACATTGATGTACCTTACAATGTTATATGTTCCTCCCACTACTTCATTATGTTAACTTGAAATTCTATATGGTGTAGCCAAAACTTCCTTAGAAAAAATATCCTATTATGAGTTCAAGACATTATGTCAATATTTAGACATATAGGACAATGGTGTGAACCATGACTCAAAAGATCAAGTTTACAAACCACTTGTTGTGAGCATTTCTATTATTCCAAGCAAAAATTCCATTTATTTATTTGAGATTGACTAGGAGAGAAGACACCATTGCTTCCTAAAACTAAATGGAATTTGGATCGTCTTTTAATCCCTCCTCGCTTTTCTTCTAGGTTTTTTATGAGGTTTAAAACTCCATCAAGCATCCAGGGAGAGGGAGAGAGAAAAATATAGGTTCTAGAAATGGATTGGAGGAAAGGAGATTTATCCTTGGGCGATGGAAGACCATAAATGTTATACAACTCACAGGTCTCAATTGAGCCAATGAGCTGAAATTAGAAGGTGAGAATTTTAAAGGAGGAAAAAATGTTAAGAATGACAATGTTATGAAACCAGCTCACAAAAAGATAGAAAAGATAGATCAACGCCTTAGAATTCAGCCTCTTCGAGGGGGCAACCTCCTTTACATTACACAAATGAATGATTCTTCGATGATTCACATGACAAAAACTCCTTTCTATATATAGGAGTCTAAGGAGTCACAATATAACCCAGCCGACCTAACAATAATAATATAAAGGCACAAAAATAACAATAGAGAGATTCTATGGGGCACAGTCATAACAATATGGGGACAATAGGGGCATAACAATATTAATAAAGGATACAACTACAATAGTAATGAGGCAATAACTAGTATTATAGGGACCTAACATGCCCCTCTCCTTCAAAAACGTGTTGTCCTCAACGCTTGAGTAGTTCTGGATGCTTCTGTATAAAATTCTCATCCTCCCATGTGGAATCTTCAGCAGATAAGTTCTTCCACTTGATGAGATACTCTGAAGTTGATCGATTTCGTAGCTGTCGAGTTCTTGCTTCTGTGACTACTTCCGGTTCCAATATAATTTTTCCTTCCTCGTTAAGTTCTGGAAATATTGTTTGAACAGGAAGCTTGTCGCCTATAACCTTCTTTAAACATGAAACATGGAAAACTAGGTGCACTCGAGAAGCTGCAGGAAGCTCCAATTTGTATGCCATAGTACCAATATTTTGAAACACCTTGTACAGACCATAATACTTTGGTGATAATTTATTATCCTTCTTAGCTTGCTTGAGGGGCATTTGTTTATATGGTTGTAGTCGTAGGAATACCCAATCAGCTACATCAAAACTTCTTTCACTGCGACGTTGATCTGCCTGTTGTTTCATTCTATTATGCGCCAACAAGAGGTTGTCCTTTAAGAGTTGGAGGACTTGTTGTTGATGCTCGATGTGATGCTCCACTGCTTGAACCTTAGAATTTTCTCTTAATTATGATGTGATGGATGGTGGCTGATATCCATAAAGTGCCATAAATGGGGTCATTTTTGTTGCTGTATGGAAGGAAGTGTTATACCCCTATTCAGCCAGAGGCAACCATTTGACCATTGTGTCTGTTTATCAGATACAAAGCAACGAAGATATCCTTCCAAACATTTGTTTAATATCTCAGTTTGCCCATCAGATTGAGGATGATAAGATGAGCTATGAGCTAACTCAGTACCAAGACAAGAAAATAATTCTGTCCAAATATTTCCAGTGAAAATGGGATCTCTGTCACTTACAATAATCTTTGGATTTCCATGTAGCTTTTGAATTGTTTCCATAAATGCCCTAGAAAATGTACTGGCTTTAAATGGATGTGATAATGCACAAAAGTGTGCATACTTGGTAAGTCTGTCAACTACCACCATGATGATACTCTTTCCCTCAGACTTGGGTAAACCTATGATAAAATCCATTGAAACCTCCTCCCAACATTGGCTTGGAATGGATAAAGGTTGTAATAGACCTGAGGTCTTAATTATTTCAACTTTATTTTGTTGGCAAACCAAACATTCTGCCACAAACTTTTGAATATTCGATTTAAGGCCATCCCAAAAAAATTCCTTCTTAACCTTGTGGTAAGTTTTTAAAAATCCTCAGTACCTTCCTAAGGGAGAAGTGTGCAATTCCATAATAATATTTTGTTTGAGTTGGGAATTCTTACAGATGTATAAGCGATCATTGTACCATAATGAATCATTTTGCGAGCTAAATGTATCAGATGTACTAGAATCTTGTTGTAACTTTCGAATAAGTGCCCATACTTCTTCATCATTATTCCATTTCTCTATTGCTTTGTTTATCCAATCTGGTTGGATAATAGAAATGGCACACAACAATGCTTCCACATCCTCATCCATTCTTGAGAGTGCATCTGCCACCACATTTTGCTTCCCTTTTTTGTAGATGATATCAGAGTCATAACCCAACATCTTTGTGACCCACTTTTGTTGCTCTTCAGAGGACAATCTTTGTTCTAAAAAGAATTTAAGGCTATCATGATCCGTTTTTACCTTGAAGTGTCTTCCCATTAGATTGGGTCACCATTTCTTAAGTGCATGTAGTATTGCCAACATTTCCTTCTCATAAATAGCTTTGTGTAAAAACTTTCCCTTGATTAGACGACTTTAAAAAGCAATGGGTCTTTCATCTTGCATTAAAACAGCACCAATTCCATTTCCTGAAGCGTCACATTCAACAATAAAGGTTTTTGTGAAGTTCAGTGTAGCTAAGGCCGGTGCCTGGCACATTTCCTCTTTAAGATGTTCGAAGGCTTTTGTTGCTTCTGGAGTCCATGAAAATGCATCTTTCTTCAATAATGTTGTTAGAGGTGCTGCTATTCTCCCATAATTCTTAACAAACTTGTGATAATACACTATCAACCCGAGAAATCCTCGCAGATGCTTTATGGATGGGGGATTTTCCATTCCTTAATGGCTTTAATTTTGCTAGGGTCTACCTTAACTTCTTCATGAGATACAATATGACCCAGATACTCCACCTCTTATACTCCAAAGAAACATTTGGATCTTTTTGCATATAATTGTTTCTCCTCCAATAGTTGTGGCACCTTGTCAACATGTTCAATATGATCCTTCCAAGACTTGCTGTAAATTAGTATATCATCAAAAAATACTAACACAAATTTTCTAAGGAAGGGCTTGAAAATGGAATTCATCAAACCTTGAAATGTATAAGGTGCATTGGTAAGGCCAAAAGGCATGGCCAAAAATTCATAATGACCCTCATGAGTTCTAAATGATGTTTTCGGATGGTCTTCAGTCTTCATTCTGATTTGATGATATCCTAAACGAAGATCCAACTTGGTGAAGTAAATTGATCCACGCAATTCATCCAGCAATTCATTAATGACAGGAATGGGAAACTTATCTTTAATAGTGAGCTTGTTGAGCTCCCTATAATCCGGACACATGTACCATGATCCATCCTTCTTGTGTACCAATACTACTGGAGCAGAGAAAGAACTTTGACTAGGTTGAATTATACCAACTGTGGAGCGATAAAAAGGTGTCTTTTAAACTCCTAATTACCTCACATTAATTGTCAACCCAGAGACGACTTTTTATTTCAAGAGCGTACTCAGTCTGAGGCGGCTATTTACTCAAGAGTAATGTTTTGCAGTATAGCGTTCAGAAAACACAAGGGTAGACGGATGCTAAACTTAAATTACTTCAAAAGGATAAAATCACACAAGGCTGTTTATCAGTCAAGGGTGCAGAAGCGATAACCCATCCCTCTAGAAACTGATGGAAAGGAAATTAGAGCATGGACCATAGGTCTGGGAGCTAGGCAGTGACTGCTGAGGCTCACTACAGCCTTAGACCTTCTCTCACACCAAAGCAGTAAATACAAGTAAATGGAACGACAGAAAGTAAAATAGAACAGCAAATAGGCGATGGAGCAGCAAGTCTAAAATGGAACGGCCGTAAATGGAACAACAAACTAGAATTAAAGGAATCTGAACAACAAACTTTAATTAATGGAAATGACAACGGCAAAGCCAAATTAATAGCAATCTTTACTCTAAGAATAAATTGGACAGCACACAGAAATAGAACAGCATTGATTAATGATAGGATATGAAGCAATGCTGGAAAGCAAAATAATAACTTAACACACGACACATCTCAATAGTAATCTGATCTTGGTAATTCAATTGTGAGTCTTAGTTATAAATAATACAACTGTCTTTTAGCACGGAGCAGCAACGTTCATAGATTCAACAATCGCAAGGAAATATAATGCTAAGATGAATTCAATAACACCAATGGGCAAATGTTACAACACAGTCATTCCATAATTAAATCGCAATGGTATCCGGTAAAAGCCATTTATACCAGCAATTAAAGAAACAGCAATGCGCTGCAAAGTCAATATGATATTTCTGTCTCGGAAAACGATATCGCTTAGCATATCAAACGTAACAGAGTTGTGTTGTAAAATAATAAAACAAATCAGACTACCGAATCACGTTGATGAGCAAACCACGCATAAACCAAAGAAGATAATATACAACAGCAGCGTGCTCCACCAGAGGCTGGGCCCTTAGCCGCCAGCGGACGCTGCTGGGTTACTTTAGAAGGAAAAGAGTGAACAGCAACGCCCAAATTATATATTAATCATTAAATGGTGAAATCATTACAATAGTGGAAGCTTTGAGACTTACAGCATAAAACAATCCTTCCTTCCTCCTATCCTATCATGAATCCTTGCTTCTGAATCTCTAATTCAAATCATCAATTCTCCATCATTCGAATCCCCAAAGTCATCCTGAAGTCCTTCTGAAGCCATCCTGAAGCCATTTTGAAGCCATCCCCATCTCTGATCTTTGTTTTCATTTAAATAGAGAAAGATCAGAGAGCAGTTACAACATAGATAATTACAACATGATTTATTTTACAATTTGGGTTGATTCTAACAAGATGATCAACAAGAAAATATATTTCCTTTCATCTCTCAACAAAAGCAAGACGAATTTGGGTTTGCAGCTGAGATTTGGAGGATGGCCGCAACTGCAAATCTGAGAAAATCGTGCTCAAAGAACCCTGTGTTTCTCTCTGTACAAGCTGAATTTGGGCAAATCATTTTTAGCGAAGTTAATTGGGCCCGTTCTGGACAAACCCATGTTCCGGATTTCTCAAATTCGTCTTCATTTGCTCAGAATCTCAACCGCAAAACTGTCACTCCTTAAACCAGTGAATTTCTGAGTTGGCAGATTTAAAAATCAAATCTTCAATCTGGAAGTTACCTTGGAGGCTAAAAATTGTGAATAAGGTTATAACCAACTTAATAGAACTATCATTGATAAAATAATTCATAATCATCAATTTATTAGAAATAAAGGAGAATAAATAATATAAGAGCATAAATCATCATAAA